>NDXB01005468.1:19246-55789 GCA_002631895.1 Agapornis roseicollis
AAAAAAAAAAAAAAAAAAAAGACAGCAAATTTAATACTTGAAGGAAGCTTCCTGAAAAATGCAGATACTCTCACTTTAGGTTTCCTCCCTATGAATTTGTTTCCTTACCTCTGGGCAGATAGACATTCTTTCTTGACTATGCCATGATAGGATAAATTAATGAATTAGAAGTAAATCTAACCAAATATAATAGAAGTATGAGAATGAGATGTAAGGAGGATAAAACACTGAGAAGATATGCACTAATGATGAATAGACTACAATAAATAAAAAGGTTTGTACTCATTCCAAGCCTTTCTCCAAAATACAATCCACACTTAAACTGAAGTGATTTTGAATTATGAGAAAGCTGGGTTAACATCTTATTTTTCTTCTATGTTTTATATTCTGTGCCAGATTTATGCATAAAGTGAAGCCAAAATACTGTAATATTGGCGGGGGGTGGAGGTAGGAGGGGGAGAAATGGTTGTTTTTCACCAGTGCATTAGTACATAAACCCTTATTTGTATGATTTAAGGACTGCTTTTATTCTTTACTCAGGTGCTGACTGAATGTTTGGATTCTTGTTTAAAAAGCTCTATACCAGTAATAAATCCTTGCCTCTAATGGTACCCTCTGAAACTAAACTCTTTCAAGAACCTCTTCAACAGTTTACTGTAGACACAAAATTTTTGCGGATCAGCAGATCATCTAGTCCAAACCTTCTTCTTGAAGCAAGACCACTGCCAACAGCATCTTAGGCCATCTGTGTCTTTGCCCTGCTTTCTTGAAAGTCACTAAGAACGGAGAAGACACATCCTCTTTCGGTAGTGTTTTCAGGGTTGCACTACACTCCTACAATCCAGCCCGAACCTTTTAAGCTGTAGCTTTTAGCAGTTGCCTTTTGATTTAACACTTGCTGCTCCTGAGAAGACATGTTATAAGCTGTTTGTAATTGCCATTCAAGCAGTTTTGACCCCTTCCCTACATACTTTGCTTTCTTCTCATCAGACCAAACAGATCCAGTCACTCATCCCTTCTTGCAGGCCACATGCTCCGTGCCCCTGATCATCTCCAGAACGTAAGGAGACATCTAACATAGTTCTTGAGCTGAGGGGCCTGAAACTAGGCCCTCATAGTCTGCATAGTCTCAGCAGGACCAAGAAGTGGAGGAAATATAATTTCTCTTGTTCTTCCAGCCACATTCTTCCTAACATAATTTGCATTATCCACAAAGTGAGAATGATGTTGGCTTATATTTTATTTGGTTTCCATTTTCAAGGAGAGATGCTGCTTGGCCCTGGGTACAGAATGTGGTGATTCTCTTTGTCAAACTTCATGAGGTTTCTGTTGGCCCACTCCTCCAAGATTCCTCTAGCACTGAGTTTGTGCTACATAGTCTATCAATCAAGCACCAATTTAGCATCATCCACAAATTGAAGATCAACCTTTTATCATCACCCATATTATTGAGAAATATATGAAACAGCACCGGCTCCAGAGTCAACCTGTGGAGTACTTACTACCTATCAAAAAATAGGTGTTGTCATTGCAGCTACACTTAGTGTCTGGTCATCCAGCCAGTTTTCTGCTCATGTCTGTCTGCTCAGCCTGTACTTCCACGGCTTAACATACGATTAGAATGCTTTAAACCAAAAGCCTTACTATAGTTGATTTATACTGCATTAACCATCTTCCCGTTATCATTTAACTGTTTCATCATAAAGCAAATCAGGTTGGTCAAGCACAATCTGGTTTATTAGATCCTCCGTGATTTTGTCAAAGTTGACTTCTTTCAATCTGTGTGATAGGTAGTAGCCCAATGGATATGTTCACCAGCTGTTTCAGCATCCTGAAATGAAACCCATTTGGCTTCAAAGTCTGGAATTACTCTTCAGAGTAATCACTGATTCTCTAATTCCCTAACCTGTCAATATGCTTCTGATAGCTTTGCCAGTGAAATCTGACACACACACCCACAAAAGAATAACTATTGAGTGTTTCAGTCTATTCCATATAGTCAGTCACCAGGCTTTCTCCCCCATTCATCAACTGAAATTACATTTGTTACTGCCATACTCGTAAAATCCCTTCTTAATACCCTCTGTGACCATCCTTAGTTTCAGGCATAAACATTCACAGTATTTTGATACTCCTCCTTTGTTGCCTGCTTTTATTTCTATTTCTTGTATATTCTTCTGCCTTTTAGTTCAATAAGGGACTCCTTGTTTAGCCAGGTGGATCTTCTGTTAAAATACCTTGTCTTCTATGATGGGATGAGCTTGTTCCTGAGCTCTCAAGTTTTCCTTAAAATATTGCTACTTAGGTTGACACTTTTTCCCATTATATCTCCAAGAATATTCTTCCAAAAAAAAAAAAAAAATTCCTGTTCTTCTGAAATCTAGAGTTATGTTTCTGTTGTTTGCATTTCCAGTCTAACTCTGAATCCTGAGTTCAATCACATCTCATGGTTGCTACAGCCAAATTTCCTATCTGTGGCCACATTCACCAGCAATTTCACATTGTTTGTGAAGAGTGAGTCAATAGAGCATTGCCCTTGGTTGGCCACTGTGCTGTTTGCGTTGGGAAGTTATCATCAACATAGTTCAGAAACTCCTGGGTTACTTGCACAATGCTATGTTGACCTTCCAGCCAATGATTGCAGTCTATCTATGTAAATATCCTCCACAAGACTGTAGATTAGTGACTTGGAGACTTCTATTTATATTAGAGAATATAATAATAATAACAATTAATAACCTATTTCTAGAAAGACATATCCACTTTATACTATTGGTCAGAAAGTTTGTAACAACACTGCCTTCTAACTGAGGATGTGAAAGTTGTCCCTGCAGCTTTCTCTCAGTCTTAGCTTCCTTGTTCCCTAACCTACTTTTATGATTAAGAACACATCCTGTGACAAGCCTTTCTTAGAGGCTTTGTTACCAAGTTATTGATTCTATTTGTTAAGATGACCTTCCCTCTCCTAGTCTGGTGGATGCCACCCGTTCTTTGCAATGCCTCTTTATCAAATGAAGTACCATGATCAAAGAAGCCAGAGAGACAACAAATACACCATCAGGCTTTGGTTTGATGGTTGCATCTGTGTCTACTTCCTGAAATCTGGAAACTTTGCCAATGACCAGGAAGAGGAGATGAAATGCAGTGACTTCAAATCTGCAGATGTCACTAAAATAGGGACTGCAGTTGATGTGCTTGAGGGCAGAGATGCCACACAGATAGACCCAGACAGGCTGGTGGAATGGCCTGATAGGAATCTCATGTAATTCAGGCAGGAGAAATGCACTTTTACCTGTAATAGACTTAATCCAATGCTACTGTTAAAGCTGGGGCCTAAATAGCTGGGGAACAGTTCTGCATGAAAAGGACCTGGGGTGCTGGTGAACAGCAATCTGTGCATGCACCAGTACTGAAACGGCAGCAATGAAGTCCAGCAGTACCTGGGGCTGTATTAGTGGTAGTGTGGGCAGAAAAGCAAGGGAATTTATTATGTTTTTATTTTGTATTCATTAGACCATATCTGGAATACCACATCCAGCTTTGCACCCTGCCTGCAGGAAAGCTATTAATAAACTCCAGTAAACCTAGTGGAGAGACACCAAGATAGGAGCACATGCCCTGTGGCTGAGAGAAGTGGATTTGTTCAGCTTGAACTAAAGCCTGGGGGAGAGATGGCTTTTGAGCATGCCTAATCTAAAATCTACAGGAGGTTATCAAAGTTCTTTATTAAGATGTACAATGGAAGACTGAGAAACAGGAGACGTAAATTGAAACAAATGAGGTTCTTGCTGGATATAGGAAAGAAAAGAACACATGATGTTGAAAATAAGCTGAAAGAGGCTGTGCAATATCCATCCTTGCAGGTTTTTAAGACCAGAGTTGCATAAAACCTTGATTGAGCTGACCCTGCTTTGAACGGAGATTGCACTAAAAGACATCTTGAATTACCTTCCAGCCTTGATGATGCTGTGATTCTGTAGACTTACTGAAATTAATACATGTAGTACTTTCATGCAGTAATTGAAGACATTGATTCACATGCTTTAACTTTCCTGAACATATTCCAACAGCCAAGTGTTAAGGACCCTTTTGAAAATACACTCTGAAGCTTTGCAATAGATGAGCTTTCATTGTTTCATTTTCAGTAAGCTGAGAGTACGCAAGGACAACAGTGCAATGGTGGGATAAGGATAATTTTCAAATCTATTTCTTAGTTTGTCCTCCAGGAAAGTTATCGAGGCCTTCCTATCAACTGGACATACAGCTGTGAAGATGTAATAATTCTATCAGCTTATGTTAGAAAGTTAGAAGGCAATTTAGGAAAACTGGAGATTCCCATTTCAGATAGTCTTTGTTGATTAACAAGGAAAACCAGTATTGTAGCCTAGATATATATAAAAAATTTGGATAGAAGCCACTATTTCAAAGATACTAAGATCCTGCAGTTCCTATTGATTTTAATGGAGCAGGATCTGGTGTGTAACTTTGAAAATAAACCAGGGATTTCTTAATTATTGATTGCACACAGGAATACCCAAAGCTAGGTATTTAACTTTGACTAAGGTTCTTAAATCTACCTAAAGAAATACTCTTCTTTTTCTTATAAAGTACCCTGGTATTTCACACACAGTGAAAAGAAGGCAAATGGGGTTAGGAGGTATTTAGATTCTCTTAAATTTTATCGTTTTTATTTCTCATCTACCATGTGAACACAGTTGGTGGGAGATAGGCACACATGGAGACTCAGGTGTATGAACTATGTGTTGCAGGACTAGAGACTTTTGTCCAGAAGTTGTGCTTGTCAGCAAGAGGATTTTGGTTTGAATACTGATCTTGTAAATTACAGTCCATTGAACCATTTTTGTAAAAAGTTGGGTATAATTCTTACTTTCTACCAAAATATCTTTTCCACCCTATGAGTCACCATTAGACATTTGAAAAGGTCTCATTTTACAAATAACTTATTGTTTCTTTATTAGATTGTGATCTTAGATATGCAAAGTTTGCAATTTGTTCAGACTATATTGTATTTTGAACTGTTGTGAATACTGGCTGACAGTGGTTTGATGGGTCTTAGGAAGCATGTAAATGTCTTAGCCAGACATGAAAAAGTAAGGTTTTCTTAATATAGACTACTTGCATATTATTCATTGAAACATTTCATTTCTGCATAATCCTAAAATTCTAAATCCTTAAACTAAGCTTTAATGGGGCATTAAGTGAGGCACTTCAGGATTGCTCAGCAGGAAGACGCCTGGTAACCCATAGGGATCTAAGGCAAGAAGGAGCAACCCATCCTCCTTATTAAAGATACTTATGTACTGTTTCCATTTCCAAGGCTGGGTTATCTCTTTCCCACAGAAAACTCAAGAGGGCATATGCTGTTGTAACAACAATTGGAAATCTTGCTTGAGACCCTGCATTTTTAAATGTGACTGTATTTTAGCCAATGCCCTACTGGCATTTTTAAGGGTGTATCTCTTACTTTTGTTTTCTCGATATTGTTCCTCTTTAAGTATCTCTGAAGACAGGTGAAATACCTTCTGTCATATGCCAAAATCATTGGCTTATAGACACTGCTCTGGGATAAGGGAGAGAGAGATTTAATTTCAAGCACTGAAAGAAGCTTAATAAAGATTTGAACTTGAAAGAAGATTGGTGCACAAGTGCTCACAGACACACTCTTTTCTTCTTTGACTCAGTTTTAGGTTTAAACATGATTGAAAAGCGCAAAGAATTTTCTCAAGCTGTAGTCAGAAAGGAAGATGACTGCTTTGTCTGAGGGTCTGGTGTGGGATGAGACATTAGCTACAGAGTCTCAACAGTATGGTGTATGAGGACTTAGGCAGGTGTGGCTATGCTGGTAGTTAGTGTTAGACTAGAAGATGCTCAGTCTGTATTTGTGTTACAAATTATAGTGAAATAGCTATCTCATAATTTGAAATTTCCTTTGCATTTTCCAATAGCAATGATTTTCAAAATTTCATAAAAGGTATAGCTAAAAAAAATAATGTATCTTTAAACAGCACTCTTTAAGCCATCAGATTGTCTTACATGATAAAATTTCACTTAGGAAGTCCTAATAAAAGGAACACTAAGTAGGCAGGTTTTGGTAAAAGGTAGCAATGTAAATAATCTAAAATTCTGTGACGAGAAAATCTGCAGGCTTAACTTTCATAAAAAATAACCTGCATCAATTGTTGAATTTCAGGTTTTGTGTGCCAGATGAAATTTAGTGAGCAAGAATTCCTATCATTGTGAGCAAAGTGAGGAGGTTAATTGCCATTACTAGTGAACACTTTGAGATTTCATAAGCTTTAGATTTGTTTAATGCTGTAGCGTAAAAAGTTATCTGATTTGTGGAATGAAATGCTAGTTTTCCTCAGACTCAGTCATACAGAGAAGATTTTGGCCTCATAAGTCCTTCGTGAGCTCATGAAGGAAGGACTTCATTGAAAAATATTTTTTAATGGCGACATTAAGAAAAATTATTATTTTTTAAGGAGACATTAAGAAAAATGGGAGAAGCATTTTGGAACATTACAGCTTTCAAGGCCAGGTAGAAAAAAAGTACAAAATGTTAGGGAGAGAGAAATGTGAAGTATTTGGACTATTTCAGTTAAAGGAAAAAAAAAATGAGGAAGAGGAATCGAAGTAATGCTAACAGAACACACACACAAAAGAAATAAAAACATAGTTCTGAACAAGTCTGTTCCTCAATGTAAATATTTGGTTGATCAATCTCATACCTTCCACCCCAGTACTGCCTTGGTGATGAGTTTATGAAATTGACATTTTGGGGGGTAATATATTGTTTACTTATTAATTTTATGTGGGATACTGGGAACTCCGCTTTTGTATTCACAACTCTGGTTTTGTAATCACACATACACCAAATAAACATAGAGTATTAAGTCTAGTACTAGCTAGTGAACTGATGAAATCACATTGGAGAGGAATGATCCAGGGGACTGAAAAGTTCATGCTGCCACCAGGTTAAAGCTGTGAATATCTCCCCCTTGATGGTATTCACACAGGAATCAAGGGAAATGTGTAGAGGGCATGGTGGAAATCTTTGACATGCTGCTGGCTACTGCTGCTCGGTTTCGTATGATGAACCTTCAAGGGGAGGAATTTGTGTGCCTTAAGTCCATCATCCTGCTCAATTCTGGTAAGTGGTGTGCTTTGCTGTGCCTTGGGTAATTGCAGTTGCTTCCTGCATGTGATTGAATGCTGCTTGTTGTCACTACTGACGTTTTCATTTTGAGACAGCAGCAGTTGAAAGTGGGGCTGTCAACACAGATGAAGGCAGAGCCACCAGGTAGGGATAGAAGCAGAAAAACATTTTGAGTGGGTATAGGTGGGACCCACTAACATAATGCAGTAAGTAGCTCATACACTGTGTACAGCTGATGTGAGGAGTGATCAGAGCAGTGTTTTGAACTAGGTGATCACAGGTCTTAAAGATCTGGTTACAAGACACCGAGTAACTGGAGCCGCACATAAGGGAATCCAAAGGTAATGCTTGTAAATCCGTGCCTCCCTTTTGGCAGTGACAAAATAAAGAGGAAATTATGGCAGAAATGTGGCTGCATTTATCATGGTTTAGTTTGTATTAAAATACTGTCATCTAAACCTGATGTCATCACCTTCCACTTCCTTTATAATTTATATTTCTGGGCTGTAAATCACCTTCTGAAGTACACTTCAAAAATAGGTAGCTAAATAGCAAGTGTAGGTGTAGATATAAGGATGTAAGGTTAGCTGACTTTGATTCTGCACAAGATGATTGAAAAAAGAAAATTCAAGTTGAGGCATGTGACAGAAAATATCTGTTGCACACCAGAGGATCCTTTTCTGTTTGAGGTGAAAAAAAACTCCAGATAATTTATGTTTAAGTGCAGAAAGGAGACCCATGGTGTCCTTGTGGAAATGACAGAGGTCTAAATAATGTAGGCACCAATGAAAAAATTTTAGACTCAATTTTCTGCTAAGTTGTTACCTAGTGCTTAAAGATTCCAGTTTCCCAAAACTGAGGATTTATCCACTTGTTCTCCCCTTTTCCTGTAGGTTTGAACTTGTAGATAGCATCAACCTCTAGACAAAAGAGATGTGGAGGGCTGTCTGTCCCTTTTATCTTGTGGTTTAACAGATCGCTTGCCCAAGTTGTATGAAATACAAATTCAGGCTAACTGTAAACACAGTGGACTTTGATTTATTGATCAGGCACTTCTTCCTTCATGGAAACTTGGACAAACCCAGCAAAATTATGTTTATACCATCAAATCCAGTGTATTTCATTTATGTTCTATGAGATATTAATGTGGTTCGGGTTTTGTTGTGATTGTCATCAATTACCAAAAAGTTAATCTGAGGCAGGCACCTGGCATATTAGGAATGAAGGGCTGCTGTTCTTATTTGGGCTGCCAGGCTGTGAAATTGTAATTATTGTTTGACATTTTATTTTCCTTTTATTGTCCTGATAATTAAAATATTTCCTAGTGTTAAGTGCTCTTCCTGTAAAGGGATGCTCCTCCAGATTTTTAGCTAATATGTTCAAATGTAATTACCCTCTTAAATAAATCGAGAACATGTAATTAGTTTATATAAATATTGAAATAAAATTAGAAAAAAAAGAATTGAATTTTGAATAAACCTCCTTTGATGTTCATGTCTTAAATGTGAAGACTTCAAGCCATGCTGTTGAAAGATATTGTGCCACAGCTGTATTTAATATCGATCCAGAAAACTCAGTCTATTATTTAGTAAAAGCTTTTCCAGGCATCACCATATAGCCTTTATAAACACATCTCATTTTGTTAATGGGACCTTTTGTTTCAAGATTCCCCTAAGGAAAAAAGATATATATATATATATATATAGAAAAAATCAAGTGATCTCAGTTGTAATCACATATTTCCCTATGCACATAAGTGAGACTAGGGGATAACCAGATCTTGATTTCTCCAACGTTCTTATTCAGGAGGTTGGAATCAGTGGCGCTTTATAGTGTAGAAGGTCAGAGTTGACCTGATGAGCTGATAAATGATCTGATTTTGGGTGTGGCTTTTTATATTAAATGAAACTGCATAGGTGCTCAGAAGTCTGGTATTTTTACAAGAGTCTTGATTGTGGTAGATCAGAGGGCATGGGGTGGGTTAAGATGTTACAGATTCATGCTGAAAGCAATTTATACCACTGTTATGCAGAACATCATGTATTACTCTGGCTTGAACACTGCACTTATTGAAGTACACTGTGTACATCTAAGTACACTGTAAATTGAATGTGTATGTTTATATGGCCACAGAATGTATGCCTGTATTGCTTGCAATTGCCTTTATTCATAAAGCTAATTAATTTTACATTTAAGTTTTTGCATTCCTGTAACCAACTAATTTTATAACTGCCTGAGGAGTTCACTACTAGATGGTGGGAATGTGGACATGAGTTTCTGATTGTCAGACCCTTTAGATGCCCAAATTAGGAGGCTAGACTACACTACAGAGATAAGTAGCATGATTTGGGGTATGTGTAATAGTTGTGTAAGTGTTGTTTGGCATAGGTACTCTAAAATGTCTTCTGGTGATGCTTTTCTTCAGAGAATATCGCCAGCCTCTGTATGTAAAGTGTTGGACACACATGCAATACTATATGTGTTGTGAAGCATACAGTGTACATGGTGTATGAGGAGAGGCTGAGGTTTGTTCATCCTGGAAAAGGGAAGGCTAATGGAGGGCTTAACTCCAGTCCTCAGCTAAAAAACAGGTTACAGAGAAGCCAGGACTAAGCTCAGAGGCGCAAGAGGAAATGACAAACTGCAGTGAAGACAAACCACAGCAAGGGAGAACCTGACTAGGTGAACAGAACAAAAAATCTTCCCAGTGAGAGGTTAAGCACTGGAACAGGTTGACCAGAATGCTGGTAGGATCTCCATCCTCAGAGATACTCAAAACTCAGCTGGACAAAGCTCTGGGCAGCTTGACCTAACCCTGAAGTTACTGCTATTTCAGCAGGAGGTTGAATTAGACAACCTCCAAACCTCACTTAAGCTGATTGTTTTCTATGATTGCTCATGTAAGTATAAACAGATCTACTAAAGAAACAACAGATAAACACAATAAATTTTTGGCCCTTAATGCTATCTGTATTATATATGCATATGATTAAACCAGTTGATCTCAAAATTATTTAAACGAGTGATTAATTAAACAAATGGGACTAATTACAATGCATTTCATTTAAAAGAAGCAGTTTGCATTTGCATTCTAAAGCTTTGTGCTGATTTAATTCACTGAGTGTACACAAACATTGTTTTATTGAACCCTTGGACATCTGGTAGGCTCTTAAATGAGGTAGTGCTGTTTATTGCTTTTGTTGGACATTTATTTTCTCTTTTTTTGTAACATCTTTCAAGGATGTTAGTATTTTTACACTCCTTTTTCATGTGGTCTTGGGCAAAAATGCAAATGAATTTTTTTAGCTTTACTCAGTGCATGTGGAAAAGATGGAAGGCTTTGTTTATAAAGAACAATATACTTTTACACTACTTCCAAATTTTTCCTGAGATATCAAGATGACAGCATGTCTGTAATGAGGACAGCGTTGTCTAGCTAAACAACAAACCAGAAGGTGCCTCTCTAAAGCTGCAGTAATAAATCTTTTGATTAAAACGCAAAATTGTATTTTTGAAAACACATTTACCTCAGTAATAGAGGGCTGTTTCTTACCACTGGAACATAAGTACTAGAAACATGAAAGAGCAAGATGGTGCTAGGTGTTTTGAGTCTGTCTGAAAGGAGTGGTGCTATGTGGCAAAGAAATAGGCTTTCATTCTGAAGATGAAGATGTTGGTCATGTCTGCATTAGCAGCCAATTTACCAAATTGGTTAGCTGGTTAATCCACTGAGCTAGAAAGATTTAGCTTATTTTATGCATCCTTTAGACCGCCTAATACATCATTCCATGTGGCCTGATTTTTCCATCTCCTGTTAAATTGTGCTTTATATTTATTTATTTTGGGGGGCTGGATGGTTACACGTGTGCATGGTACAGAGCTGAGCCTGCTTATAGCTCAGCTTGGTTTGCTGCAGATACAGAGCAGTGGGACACTGTGGAAGAGGAAGAAGAGCCCAGGGTAACCCAGGGTTACCAGAAGAGCTTTGTGTGCCTGAACTATAAATGTAAAGATATTTTAAATGGGGGTTTATTGTGACAGCAAAGATGTAAAGGGTGTTCCCCTCTACAGTAATATGCATAAAAACCTCACTATGTATAATCATAGAATCATAGAATAGTTAGGGTTGGAAGGGACCTTAAGATCATCTAGTTCCAACCCCCCTGCTATAAGCAGGGACACCCCACACTAAACCATGTCACCCAAGGCTCTGTCCAACCTTGCCTTGAACACTGCCAGGAATGGAGCACACACAACCTCCCTGGCCAACCCATTCCAGCATCTCACCACCCTAACAGGAAAGAATTTCTTCCTTATATCCAATCTAAACCTCTCCTGTTTAAGTTTGAACCCGTTCCCCCTTGTCCTGTCACTACAGTCCCTAATGAAGAGCCCCTCCCCAGCATAATGACACATATAAAATTATATTACTATATGCCAACATCTAGCACAGTAGCACTGCAGTCCCCGAGGGACCCTGTTCTATTCACAGCTTTGTGTCAGGGGCACAGACCAGTAAACTTTCTTTCTTTGCAGGCTGGTGCTTTCTCTGTTCTCACTCCCATTGTATTTTACAATGCTGACTGAAAGAAAGAGCTGGAAAACAACCTGGTAGCTATTCAATTTAGGCTTGCTTTCAGCTTCAGAGCTTGGGAAGACCTTTGAGACTGTTAAATTTCACTTTGCTAAGACAATTTTCTGTACTCTTGTTCCAGAACTCAGCTTGTGTATGTATGTATGTGATGGATAGATGGCATTTCTTTGAGGGAAATTTCTGGTCATTGGCCTGGGGCAGGAGCAACCACTAGGGGAGCTGAAAGGAAAACCAAACATCATTTTTCTTGGCAGTTATTGACTGGCAATTGCCCAAAGTCTCTACATTTTTGGGAGAGTGGTTTTTTTTGATTTATACTTTTTAATAGCTTCTGGACTATACCAAGGTGAGAGACAATTCCTCGGAGCAGATCTTATTTTTTCTGTTTTCAAAGTTATGAAACAAGGGCACAATAGTATCCTCTGGCTTAAGTAGGCTGCTCTGGAGGCACTGCAGGTTTCTGAGACTAATGTTACATTCTAATGTTTTTTCTAATGCATTTTGTTAGTAATATATAAGAATCTTGCCTGCACAGGCACTTGCTAAGCTAGACAGCCTGGTATTATCAGTAGGAATATGTGAGGGTGCTTAAGAGTCAGTCAGCTGAGAAAAGCCCCAGGAGCTGTTTCTCTTTGGTAAATTCTTTTCAGCAAAAGAAATAAAAATCATAAAAAGCTCTGTGAGAAAAGAGGCCACTGTACTATCTGTCTACACCAAACCAGAAGCAACATTAATTACCAAAGTTAAGTAATCTGACTGACGGTTTTCAGTTGGGCTGTGTTTGAGTTACCCTTTCATTGGTTTTCAGTTGTTTTAAAGCACTCTGTCTCCCTCTTACAGACACACTGCCTTTCACAAACACAAATTTATATTTCTATCTTTTGAGTACAGAAGACCCAAATTCATAAAGCCTACTTGCAGGTTACAGTAGTTCTAGGTGTTAAGTCCTCAAAGTACCAAGAAGATATGAGAAAGGTTAGGTATGCTAAGAAGATGGTAGAAACCTCCTCAATTTCCCTGGCTGCTCAGATGCATGGCAAAATATTCTTATCTTCAAAAATTCTTATACCATCAAATCCGATGGTGTAGGGCCAGGCTACAAACAGTACAAGCAAACAAGTCTCTGTATCTGTATGTGTCCATGTTAATGTGTGTGGTTTTTTTTTCTTAGTATCACTAACTGCATTGCGTATTGTGCTATACATGGTGCTTTAAAGAAAAACAAAATGAAATACAATTCCAGAAACCAAGTTTTTTCAAGGAGAAAATCCAAATTTCTTTTTGGCTCTGTAAGCTGCTGCAGAAGGGTTAAATCACAAGATTTGTCAAGTACACTATAGGTACAGGGCACTGAACACACACACTGTGATCAAGCCAGTTTAATTGTGTTACTGTACGTACAACTTAAGCTTTTGTTGCCTTGGGACTGCATTATGGTAATATGACCTGTTTAGAGTTATTGGCTCAATCTAGAAGGTTAAAGAAACTGGCGCTGAATGCAACAGCTGCCTTTTGGTAGCACAGTGCTGTTGTGACCTGGTTCACACTGGCTGTGTGTCGGTTTCCTGAACAAATTCTAGATAGAAACATGCAAATTAGTTGCGAATTTACCATTTACAAGGCTGATGTGTTTCATGCACCCAAGAATTAGTACTGGTAAAAGCTCTTACACATCAGTTAGCTAGAGTGTTTTACAGAATATGCGGAGTGGCTGTTGGAGTGGGAGTCTGAAGGTGGTTTTGATCTCTGGAAAAGTTTCCTTGTGGTTCAGATCTTCAGGCTGCTGACTTTCAGCAGCACACAAAGATGGCTAAACTTACATATGCTGCTTTGGACATGTCTTTTAAAGGAGGGTTGGGTTTGCAGGTGAAGGAGCACACCTTTCAAGGCTGCTCCTTGGCTGGGAGGGTTTTGTTGCAGTGAATGTGGGTAAGCAAACCCTGATTTTGTTTACATGTTTTGTGGTAACAGTTCTAGACTGACTATCAGATCACCAAAAATCAAACATTACAGAGTGGGGAAAATGGCAAAAACTGCATAAGGCCTGGGCTGGTCAGTACGTACCTCAGATCTCTCAAGGGGCAATGGTCCTTTCCTCAATGTTTCAGAGCTGAGTGGCTTAGAGGAATACAGCCTTTGGGCAGGTCTAGCTGCAGACTGCAGGTGTTGCCTCCCCATGGCCCAGATCTTGGATGGACCCAGACAGGGAAGAGGCATCGTCTTCCTCCTCCTGCTTTGCCTGCAGTGCTCCAGAGTTATTTAAACCAGTGACCTGTCTGGCAAGCACACACCATCAGCCCCTGTGGTTTAACACAGCCGAAGAGGCCAGTCACAAGGCAAACCTTGGGCAAATCTGACTCCATTGAAGTAATTTTTGCCTGTGCTTTGTTTTCTTTCTCCTTTCTACTCCAGGTGTGTACACTTTTCTTTCCAGCACCTTGAAATCTCTGGAAGAGAAAGACTACATTCATCGTGTCCTGGACAAAATTACAGACACTCTGATACATTTAATGGCTAAGTCGGGTCTTTCTCTACAGCAACAACACAGACGACTAGCTCAGCTCCTCCTCATCCTCTCTCACATTAGACACATGAGGTAAGAGCAAGCATGTGGTCAGCCCTCCTGCACTGGTCCCATGCAAGGGAGGTTCACAAATGCACACAGACAAGCTTTACCTTCAGAGGTGGGAGTGCAAACTGTGTGTAGAGAGGTTACAAAATATTAGATATATATATATGTCCACTTTCATAAAGATTTATGACTATGTGTGCAAAACAGTACGTTGGATTATGGTGTGAGGAGTAAATGTTTTCCCCATTTGTTTCTTCCAGTTTTCCTTTACTTTGCTTGTTTTGATAGCACTGTAAGCAGTGTCTACTTCTAATGTTATGTGCATCTTCTATTCTATTTGAAAAGTACTAAGTAGAATAATAATGCAGCAGTAGCCTAGTTCTGCAAACTTTAGTCTCCTATAAGAGATAATAAAACTATCACTTTCATGTAGCCACTTTTCACAAGTGGCTTGATTGCAATTCACTTCAGAAAACAGATTAGGATCATTATGTGTATTTTATATGTGAGAATAAATGCAGATCTGATGAATCCCAATCTAGAGGACAGTGCCCTATGCTAATTAGAGGCGAGATGTCAGACACTCTTATTAGTTGTAGCAATGATTCTCCCACACCTTTCAAGGTAGCTGCTCAGAGGCTGGAATGTTAACAACATGGCATACAAAAAAGCAGTATAGATTTTATATTTTTTTTATTTTATTTTTATGAACACAAATTTTATTTTTCATCATTTCAATTAATAAAAGAGTAAGCACCACACCAGAGCTGCTACAGATGAAACATGCAGATATTACCTCCTGGGCTGGTATACAGGTATTCAGGAAAAAGTCAACTGGTGTGTGCATGTGGCTTTTTTACTTAAGAAGAAATTGTACAATTAAGGAAGTTCCAGATACACAGTGAAGTGAATATTTTCCATAGTTTAGTATATGGATACTATTACAAGTGAGCATTTCCTAACAAATTGGCTGAGGTTATTTTCCAGGAAAAAGATTTGATACTTAAGATTTTATTATGGAGATGCCAAGATTCATCTGATTCTCTTAGTCACAGTGCCTGAACTAGGAGTCCATGTGCACTATGCTACGTTTTAGGCAAAGGGAAGTGAAAGATCCACCTTCAGAAGGCAACTTGCTCATAAGCAGTCTTTAATATTATTTGTAGGTGCTGTCTTCTGCTAACTGTAGCAGGAGAGCACAGCAACTGAACTGGTAAGTTAGTTCTGTACAAGGTGGAGTTCATATGAATCTCATTATCAGCGGATAGGTTTTTTTTCTACAGCATATTTGGAAAGTAAACATTGTTTTGTTAAAACCCACAGCAACAAAGGAATGGAGCACCTGTATAACATGAAGTGTAAAAATGTAGTTCCACTCTATGATCTCTTGCTGGAGATGCTGGACGCTCATCGACTGCATGCCCCAGCAGCCAGGAGTGCTGCACCGATGGAAGAGGAGAACCGAAGCCAGCTGACAACTGCTTCAGCTTCATCTCATTCCGTGCAGCCTTTTTATATAGGCAAAGAAGAGGAGAAAGTGGGTGAAGAGTACAAAAGTCAGCAAATATGATTGTAGGAGAAGACCAGCAGTGTGCTACCTAGCTCTTGCTTCATTTTGTCTATAGTGCCACCTGTGTAAACACTCCAGTGACAACAGTCATCTGTATTTTCCATTTGAGTGTTTGTCAAGCACTTGCCTAAATTGATTGCTTATCCTAAATGGAAGACATTTCATTGCTATGGACAGCCAGCAAGGATTGTTAAGCTAACTTGATTTAAAATTTGCAGCGGTTTTATTTAATTTTGCATGGAACTTGGGTAAGTCCTAATCTAAACTGAACATTCATTTGACTATAAATTAGTAGGCCATACCATCCATGTGTATTTGCATCTTCATGAGAGGTAGCCTTTGTTAATATCCAACTCAAATCCTGAGCTTGCTTAATCCTTTACTTGCTTGAAACTTTGAACCAGTTTAGTAGCGATTTTGGTTGACTTTTTTTGGGAGGGGTAGTGGAAGGTGTAAATGAAAAGTTGATTGTCATCTTAGGGTGCCATAGTGCATCTACACTGCTAGTGACTGCTTTGGTACCTTAGGTAGATTCCCACCTCTCTTCTTTGTACAGTAGAAAGGAATCCCTATTTGAGAATAAAGCTGGTTTACATTGCTGGCTTACATCAGTAGACAAAGCCCTCTCAAGATCACACTGACCAAACTTTAAGGTTCCCTTACCGTATCCTCTAGCTGAATTGCACTGCATGCATCCTATCTTGTCTGATCCTACAAAGCTAAACTGTTCTGTTGCTTGGCAGTCTGTCAATCAAGGCCGAAACGGCAAACAGTGATAACATAGGTAATTATGCTTAAATCAGACAAGATGATTATAGAAATCATCAGGTTTCTTTTCAAGAAAAAATTGTCTTCACGCACATATGTGTTCCAGCACTATTTTATGAAACCTCACCCTGTCCTTTGCTTTACTGTTCTACAAACCAAGGGGTGAGCACACCAGGTGAGATGGTCCCATCCAGAAGAGTGTGGCCTAGCCATGTGTGGGAGGGCTGACATCACAGCCAGAGCAGCAGGCTCTGCATTGCCTTAGCTTGCTTTGGTTCTTGTTGGGGTATGCTCAGAAATTACTGCTAGGAGCCAGCTCACCTGTGACACCAGAACTGGGCAATCAGCCTCAGACATGGTGTAGACTCTGGGACTGAGAAAGATTCTAGGAAGAATCTAGAATCATGAGAAGACTCTAGGGAGATAAATCTAGCTTTCTCCATGCAAGTGTGTAACTTTTTCATAAGGACTAGTCAGATTCTTCAGACCAACTGTAAATATACAAAAGGTCCACTGACATCAAGAGTTTTAGTAAGACATGAGAGAGACTGAAGAAATCTATACTATGTAGTATTCAAAGGAGGAGTCGGAGCTGCTGTTTGACTGCCTCTATGCTCAAATTAAACATGTCAGGGAATGTTGCTGGGTACTGGAATTATTACATATACCAGGGATATTTTGTTAGTCTAATAATAAACAACTTTGCCTGTGCTATCTGCACTGGTTTACAGGTGCAGTTTGTGAGTTAACATGGACCCGGGACTATCCCAATAGCTGGCTGGAAGCAACCACCCTGCCAATAAGGATGTTTCATAGCACATGCATAGGTTGCTCCACAGCAGCTGGCCTCAGTGCTAGAGGAGTGTTCAGGGAGGCTTCTTCTACTGCTATAGTTTAAATGTTTATGTTAGATTATGTTGATTGGAATATCCCGTAGTAACTAGATATAGGAAACAGTGAAATTAATACCACGCAGGAGTGCCTATGTCTAATCATGCTCCCTGTTACACAAGCAGAGTCTGTGCATAGTGAGATTGAGTTACATAGCAGTTGTAGCAAGGCACAGGACAAGTTTGTGCTCCAGGTCAAGGACTCTATTCTTTACTGAGTGTACATAATGATGTCTATAACAACAGTTTCATGTACATATCTGAGGATACACGCAGTTTAAAAGTCTAAAACTAGGTGTTACCTATGTTTGAGAAGATTCCTTGAAAACTCTGCAAGCCTCAACATGTGAAGCAGTCACTGTAAGTTAATGGGCCTTTTATTGGTGCATATTGTAGTGTCATTTTTTTCTGAATCTGCGGAAGGATTTGTCTTTTTTTTGTGTATTCAGTAAGAGAGTGTGTGTTGTGTGTGTGTGTGTGTGTGTGCTCAAATTTGGTACCAACGGCTTTTGAGGGCTCCTAACTGCCTTGAAAGAAAATGCACATTTTTTTTTTGTTTAGTAGCTGTTTTTCAAATGTGTTAGCAAGATGGTGAATGCCCTGAAATGAGTGCAGGCTAAGATCAATGGAGCACAGGAATCCCTGTAGTAACATTTATGTGCTTACACCACCATAATTCACATTCACTAACAACAGCACTAGAGCTGCTTTTTAAATACTGTATGTGCAACTTGGTGGTCTCTATGACAGAACACACACATCAAGCTCCTAAGCTTAAGCTGAAAGGCAAACTGGTTTAAATGAATGCCTCCCTTCCCACATCCCAGAACAATTCATTACATTGATTCAAGTGTAAACTGGACCTAGGGTAAAAATAAGTAGTTAATGGAGAGCAACTTAAAACAGAGTGTCAGATTCTGATTGTACTTACATAGGAGAAGTAACACCACACTACATTTGTTTCCTGGTGAAGCTGGATAAGCATGATTTGAAGTGGTATGCAGCAGACAGAAGGGTATCATAGAGTGTATTGGAACATAAGGAATAGTCAGCTTTCAGTCTTAATTATGAATGCTTTCCTAGTCTCAGCCCTTGCAAGGAAGTAATTCAAATTCAACCAGTCCTCCTATCTTTGTGGAGACAACAGTGAAGGGCATCCCAGAAAGAAAAACAGTGATTTCCCAGTAACAGATTCATTTACCTTGGGACTGTTTTAGGAGCTGTGTCTTTAACTTGCTCATAAGATTTTAATTGAATCAGCACCTTAAATAGTAAATCTTCCCACAGTTATCCATAAAGATGATTGTCCACATATCAGACAGCTGAATGTAGCTATTCAACCAATTAAACAAAGTCCATGATACAAACATGGCAATTCTTTTCATATGTAATTCTGAATTATGCTCTTGTATATGCAAACAATTGTGCCTGACATTGGCAATAATTGTTATTTCACAGGATGATATTTTATGTGTGTGTATATACATATATACATATATACTTTATATTTGCAGCTGACAAACCAGTACTACCTGAAGACCTGGTGATGGACATTAAATGAAAATATATAATATGTAAAAAAAAAAAAAATTAAGGAAAGAAAACTTTTCAAGGCAGCTAATTATGCTTTTACCAAAACATTCATAGTGATGTATCCAGAGAGATAATAAAAAAAAATATCATTTTATAATTTTTATACATGATTTTTTAAAAAAAGACCAAAAAGATAACCTATATCAAAAAACCAAAAAACAACCCGCCTAGTAAAACAGGCAATGTATTACCAGCACAAGCCAAACAGAAGTAAGACCAGATGAACTTGCTTTGCTTGAGAATCTGGTTGCTACTGAATTGTTACAAAAAAGCCTTGGGAGGCAGAAGAGGAAATAGGGTGCTGTCTTAGTGGTGGTTGAGTTTCCAGCAATATGTGAAAGCTACTCTGGTTTGCAATAGTTTGATGTTGCAGGCTTTGTCTCAGGTAAAGCTGCCAGCTGGGGCAGTAGGATTTTTACTGCGGTAAAATAATTTAATGAGGTTTCTTGGGGCGTGTTTGTGGTAAATTCATGTTTCAGTGACATCTCTTGATTTTTTTCTTCTTCTGTACACTAAGAGGTTTAATAATTTAAAAATATAGTTAAAGAAATAATCTGAACTGAGCTCCCAAGGATATTCCAAGAACTATCAGTAGGTCACTGAACTTTAAATTGAAAACCCAAACAAAACCCCCCAACATCCAAAATAAAACCCAAACCACACCCTTAAGCCAAACCAGGGTTTGTACTGAAGCCTCCATTCATTCCAATTGATGCTGACTGATTCCTTAAGAGTGTGCCATATGCTTAAAGTGAAACATCAATGAAAAAATCTGCCTCACTGAGGCCTTAGTCTTATCACAGGCTTTGGTAGGAGCACAGCAAGCCTCTCTTGTGTATGTAATATCCTGCTTTAAAATTAGAATGCAACCCAACCTAAAGCTAATGGGCTTTTGTATATAAGGTAGTCTCAGCTGAATTTATGTGAAGTGCATTTCTTACTCTGAAAAAAAGAGACGTCTATTTTCCATGTGATCTACAATTGTAACATAGCTTTACAGATAGAAATACAACATGTACAAGAGAAGGGTCTTATTAAAGATGGTATCACAATGCAAACCAGTTTTTGATGTCACCTGCGACTATAGCATAATCTCAAATTGATCTAATGATTTTAAACTAATATTTCCCTGATATTAGTGACCTACCCTTTCCCTTTCACCTTTCAAATGTAGATAGCCTTATATCCTGAAAGCTGTTTTCAAAGTGATTGTTGCCCATACGGGTATTTGGTTTTGCACTGTATTAAAAGAAAAAAAATCTAAAAAAAAAATAAAAATCTTTTGCATTCAGATGTGCCTAAAGAAACAAATATCAAAAAATTGAAAAAAAAAAAGTACATGCTGCCATCTTGCAAATTAGTCTGCTCTGTACTCCTGTGTGCCTATAATTAGAAGTCTGTTTCTTCAGAAAGTGCCCATTGTAAAATGAAGGGATAGACTGCCGGTCATGAGACTCGCATTAACAAGCCACTTTATGTATCACCTTACTGTATATACTATGAAACTAATGCTTTTTGTGTGCTTTTGTCTGTCAATGGGAAGACCTTTCTTCGGTATAGGCTCAACTGCCATAATGTATTTGTTGAAGTATTCTGTTCTTTCACTGATGCATATAAAATTATTGATGTTTTTTGTTTTGGTGAATTATCTTTCTTTTTTTGCACCTAAAAAAGTTCTAAAAAAGTCTAAATGAAAAATCTAACCCGATTGGTGTGAGATTTTTATCAATGTATTTGATGTTGAAAATAAAGAATTAGCCAAAGCACTTTGTTTCATTAGTTATATTTTGCACAGTTTTAAAACTGTGCTTCTCTGCTTATTGTTTTCCAGTAACCAGTGAAATGGTACACTATTTTTCACAGTGCATTTTCATCTAAGTGAAAATCGTTCCTTGTTTCTTCACCTTTCTCAAAAAACAAAAGGGTCATTTCAAGAGTTAACAATGTGTTCCAATCTCTAGTATCCTAAAGACTAAGTATTTTATATGCTTTATGTTCCTTATTTTGGCTTATTATGGTGGAAGAGACAAATTGTATGAATTTCACCTTCAATAGTTGACTGTCACTTGCCATGAGTTAGCTAATATCAAGTAAAATAGCACTTACTTCCCAAGCAAAATCTATTCCTAAGGGGGAAAAATTGTCTTGGCTAAGCTTTAGGAAGGGATGAAAAGAAATGAAAGATAATCTTATTGACATAAAACCACTTTGAACTTAACCCTATCCTGTCAAAGAGTCTCAAAATTATATTTGGTCTTTGCAGAGAATCAAACCAGTAATCTACGCAGGTGAAAGCTTGTCAGTACTATAGAGAGAATATAAATCTACTTATGTTTTTCATGTATTTTCTGTGCTGTGCTGGTTCTGAGTGAGACTATTGGCTCATAGGTTCTTCTCTTTTCCTACATAGATATAAAAGTAAAAGCTTTTTTATGTGATGTTTCACTGTACATAAAGAGCCAATTGTAAGATTACCTTAATTCTACCATGTCAATGATTAAGACAAGACAGGTAAAATACTCTGTTTACATGAAACATCACCTTATAGCTTGTCAAACATGAAAGCAAATAGCCTATTCAACCTCCACAAGTAAGTTGGGGACTCTCGGGATTTGTAAGTGCTGAGTAGAACTGAGTGATGGTTCCAAGTCATATGACTGTTTTGCAACATGCTTTCATGATAGAGTTTGACTGAGGGTTACTACTTTGGCCACAAAGGGTGGGCCACAGTAATATGAATTAATTGCACATGTACGTGTGCTCAAAATAATAAAATCGTTTTCAATGCCAATTCAGTGGGCACAACTGAAAAGCATCTGTATCCCTCTTCTTCATTCCCCCCCATCTTCTGTATTCTGTGATGGGCAAAGGTGGATGTGTTGTTAACTTACTCAGACCCCCAGAGCAGGAACCTACCAGGGAAAGAGCTGCTGCAGCATTGCACTGGGCACATTTCCACAGCCAGGAGCCAGCTGTGACTCCACCTTCATTCCTCATTCCGTACATCTGCTGGCTGCAGTAATTTGACAAATCATACAGGAAGAAAATATCTTTCACTGCACAGCTCTTGCAGCTGAAACTCCTGGCTCACCTTCACTGGGCCCATCACTCTTGCTTCCCCTAATGCATAAACAGCACCTTGCAGAGCAGCTGCCAACTCCCTTGAGGGAGCTCATATACATGCACACAGCTACCTGCTTTGGGTTCCTTGCACCCCCTGGCTTCCTCTCTTTCCTAACATGTAAGTGATGCATGTCTTGTACCAGTGTATTTCATTCTATATATCTAATTAGAAAGGTATGACATAGTTAATGCATCATGGATGAACACATCTGACTGCTTTTACTTTTCTGTTAATTAAGGCAATCCCCTGTTCTGCAGTGAACACAGCTTCTTCATGGGCTACAACTTGGTACTCTCAATAATTGGGACACCTGTCCTCTTCAAAAGCCTTGTGGCCAAGCTTATGCTTCAAAACTAAATGATGGATTTTTATTTTCTTTTCATCCAGATACTGCCACATTAAAAGTCCCATGCAGCAGCCTGTCCTTAGGCTGGAAAAGTCTTGCAGCTCTTTCCTCTGCATTACACTGTTTGCCTCCACCACCCACCCAGTGGAGAGGAAAATCCAAACATCTAAAATAACACTCGTCAGCATGCTCAGAGAGGAAGAACACCCATAGCAGAGAGCTGGGTTTTCTTATGCCCAGTCAGGCTCCAAATGCTACCATTCACCATGGCATCCTACAGACACAGAGGCTCAAGTCTAAAAATGTTCATAAAGCCTTCAGGAAAATTGACCATCAAAATAATAACATTTGCACTTAGCTCAGCAGGAGCAAGGCTAACTAGCTCTCATGCCCCTGTAAAAGCTGCATGCTGCAGTCTTTAGGTGTCACTCTGCTAATGTCTTTATTTCTGCAGGCATACTGGTGACATAAAATCTCCTACTATTTTCCATTCCTACACATTCATGCACCAGTCCACTATGCTGCCATTTTAAACAGCTGACAAATGTGCACATGAGGAAAGGCCTTTCAGGGTTTGCTTTCAGGATTATTTTTCTTCTTAGCCAGATTTTGCGACACATGCTTAGGACTCTAAGATTTTTAGCTCCTCTACACACAAATACTAAGTGCTCTTTTCTAAGACAAAAAAATTGCTTCTTGTCAGATGTCTTTTTTATTTTCCTCTCCCTCTTGAGAACCTATGTGATTCATGAAAGGTGAAACAAATATGTTACATCATAGAGGTAAGCAGTAAGTGCTACCCACTTTGCAGTAAGTCACAGTAGGGCACATGAAAGTTTGAAAGGTTAGGCATTAGCATGAAAGCAGAAAAGGTTGAGTTCCATTCTGCCTTTATTGGATTATTTTTTGCTGAAGTTAAATTTGAAAAATGGGAAAATAAACTTCAGCTCCAAAATGTCTCTTTTTATCTATCTGTCTTGACCAAAATGCTACAGTATCATGCTATCTTCCAGTATGTTTTATCCTCTTGTCCCCACAGTCTGTACACCTGCCTGGACAATTCTTCAAGTTTAGGAAAGGAGTCAAAATTGCAGTGGACTCTGGTAGCTTTCCTTCCAGGTGTTTTTACGACATCCTTTCTAAAAAACAATGGAATGGAAAAACCCACAGTTACAACATCAATCATAGCAGTCTCCCAGGAATTGCAACATTCCTGAATGTGCAAAGAGCCTGATCTGAGTAAGTTTGTGCAAACTACATCCACATCATCCCTGCCTGACACATGAATGAATGCTCAGTGGCTCACCTCTCATCCCCCAAGGCCACCTCTGATGATACAACAAATCAACAATACTTTACTAAAACCTCCTTTCTCTTATGAAGGCCTCACTGTGGTTAAATCAACTTGCTACATCTCAGGTCTTTAAATAGATTTTACTGAACCAAGCTGTTTTGACCAGTTCGTTTTTTTAAATACATTAAGCAGCGCCAAAGAATAGAAGTCACAGCTTTCAGTTCCTGTTGGGTTTTAGAGCAATCATTTCATATAACTCAGATTTCTATCATAGTCTATGACAAGTCTTTAGTGCTCAATCTTGCAGTTATTAATTTCCTTTTATCTTGTTTTCATAGATTTTTGTCTGCTGCTTTTTGGGAAGACAAATTAATCCTTAAATAATTCCCAGTTCTTTCTTTATTGTGGAATATTATTAGAATATTTCAATTTTCTTAAGATTACTAAACCAAGCATTACTTCTTCTAATATAGATTTCACATCTATGTCCCTCTAGGTCTAATTATGGCCAAAAAGCACAACAACAAACAATAGAATTCAGATGGCTGTAGTGCATTTCACAGCATTGCTGCCAAGGTTAAAACCAGCCAGCCACTACCTAGACTAGTTCCCTTGTGTAGGAAACATTGTGAATATCAGACACACGTATTTCCCTCAAAGACAAAAGAGAAATGACCCCCTCTCTCTAACTTCTCCCCCACCCCAACTTAGGTTTAGATGAATTCTGAAGTTCACTGCTGTAATAGCTTAACAATTTTAAAGCCAGACCACCCCGCTTAAACTCAAACTTCAGTATGGCATTTCCTGCTTTTCCTTTCCATGATGCATTGCTTTAAACACCAAATAAAACATGGGAGTGTAACTGAGAAAATAAATCCTCTCTTCTCTTGCTTAAAAACATGTATTTCTTCTACTTGATTCTGCTTTTACTTCCCAGAATCCTCCCACATTTGCTAAATCCTGATAGCATCTGTAGTTTGGAGACTGTGAGCGACCAGTTTCTGTTATGCCTTTGAATATGCGCACAGATGCACTCAGACGCACATGATGCCGAGCATGTTGAGTGATGCTATCAGTTGTAAACAAATTTCTCAACCACAAATAGCACAAGACTCTGAGGGCTAGGGATGACCGTTCATAAGACTATTTCAGCAGCTTTGTCCATTCAATAACAAGCAGTAGGAGAAAGTTCTACAGAATGAGAAAGCAAGACTGCAGCTGTTCACAGCACTTGCAGGGGAGCTGGAAGGGTGGCAAACCAGTGGCAAGAAACTATTGATCTGCTGCAGAATTAAGCTGTTATTGCTGCTGGAACAGCGTGAAGGGTAGGCAATGGGTATCATCATGCTCATACCTGTGAGAAATAAGGGCACACTATTTCTGTCAACTTCAGATCATTTGTACTCCTAACACTGTCAGACATCTCTAAATATTTCTTTTCAGTCTGCCTTCAGATTTTGTAAAGTACCATCTACAAACAAAACTCCATAAACAGAAGCAGTAAGTTCAGGGCAAATGATGCTCATTATCTTGCACTATTATCATTATAAGCATAAATTACTGCACAGTCTGGAGTTGCTGAGCAACCGCTTTCCATTATGCTTTTAAACACCCACTAGTTAAGAAGAGACTACAGGCCTCTAAGCAGGTTCAGTGTTGCAAGATGCATCAAGCTGCAAGGATGATTACACCTCTATAGAAGCTACCGCATTTATCTATGATAAAAAATGAGGAAGAATATAATGCAGTAATGACTGGAGCTCCCCAAGATGGAAAGCCTCCTTTCTCTATGCTTGAACATGTGCCTTCAATACAGACCCAAAGTTCTGCAGCTCCCATACTGCCTTAAGCTTTGCAGCCAAGAATTAAGTCCCTCATATTTGCAGAGCCGAAGTGGGGCAATTACGGAAGAAGTCAGGTAACAGGTTGCAGGCAGAGCACAGAGACAGGGCATTTCAGACTCTAATATATGCATTTCTTAAAACTTTTGTCCTCACCCATGTTGTCTGTGACAGCACCCTAACAACACAGAGGTAGGCAGAGAGAGCAGCTTGACATTATCAGGGTGAGAAAGATGCCCAGGCTGCAAAGCTGATTAGTGCCTCTGGCTGCAGTGCATGACAGGTTTCTGAGTATGGTTCCCACTACAGCTGACCCATTTAACCTGGTTCACACTGTGGAGATCAAGGCATATGTTGATATCATTCTGGAGTTTGCAGTCGAAGTCACTGCTGCTCTTGGGATGGAGCTTGCTTTAACAGCGTCTTGATCACAGCCATTTTTATATCTTTGTGCTGGTTTTTAGAATCGAGATCCAGTTCTGAACAATCACATTTGAAGTCATAATGGAATTGGTTCAGAGCCAGGAAATTGCTTTTGGAGGGGCCTATTGCTCAAAGCACTTTTATCTGGTCAGATGTTGATTTTGTCCACAGTTGCAGTTAAGACTGAAAGTCCCAAAAGTAAGAAGTCCAAAGTGGCAATCAGAAGCCTCTAACCTGCTAGCAGAAACCACCTGCTATTCCCTTGAGACCTCAGCTTTCAGACTGACATTCCCATATCCTTGAAGGTATGAGGGTTTCAAGATTTACGAACAGGCATTTTTCCTGTTTATGACGTTTTCCTTATGCGTGTCTATCACTGCCCGTGACTGCCTTATTTGCAGTTATTGTAGAGAGTTTGGTCTTCACTGGGACGATTGCTGTGTGAGCGAATCACTCAGGGTCAAAAGAAAGTTCTCTGTATCCAGCGTCTCTTTCAAATAATCAGGCAATACACTGAAACTACAGTTAGCTCTATAGCTAGAGCTCAGACCTTGAGGTCATGAATAGAAGCAGCTTTGCTCTGAAACATCTGGAAGGAAGCAAGGTATAGCAGGTACAGTCCACCCTCTGGTTCATCAGCAAGGCACATACACCCTTGCAGGTAATCACCAGCCAAAAATGTCCTCAATTCAAAAGGGATACCGACAATTGATAATGTGACCTTACAAATTGTTTACTTCTTTTTAATTATCATCAATTCTTTTCCACCTTAGCCTTAACTTTAAGGAATTAAGTATGAACAGTTCCTATGATTTCACAGTTTTACCCTGCCTATTTAAACAGCTTAATTTCCATTCCTCTGTCAGTTCATCACTTTGTATTCTCAAGACTGAATATTTCAACAGGTGAGAGAAAATAAAAGGGCATGACCATCATGATCAGTATGGAACCATTCCCCCACTGCTTCATTTTAGTGACTGCTCCACAAAACTCCCCTGGAGCTTGAGTGAGGGGCACAAATTCTGCTTTTGTTCAGCAGAGGACAGGCCATTCTTCCCCAGGAGTCAGAGAAGTAGGGAGTTGGAAAAGTGGGGGAGACATTCAAACAGCCAAGGAAAGTAGGAGCTAAAGAGTGGCAAAGTAGCTGGCAAATACAAATGTCAGGTTGCAATTCAAAGCATGCCAAGTGTTACCCTGTATACTTTTGATAAAGCACCTTATTAATTGCATCTGACATAATTCAAACTGAACTTTTTTCCTTGTACTCCCCTCTCCCTCCTGACACCTTTTAATCCTTCCTGCCTCACTCTCAGTTTTTAAGTATCATAAAGACATGAACAGAGGTCTCACCTGTGACTTTTCGCCTGATTCCTCCCAACACACTGCTTTTCCATAGGCTGATATTCACAGGCTATCTACTACCCTTTAGATAACATCTACTTCCATGAGATCACCAATAATTAGCTGGAAAACAGGAGACAAAGTCAGGCCCAGATCTTTATTTCTCACCAAATTAGGCTTACTCTTTACAATCTTTTCTTTTAAAAGTAAACAAAAGTATCTTTTAACAAAAAAATAACCACCAAAATGAGGGAGCGGCTGATGGAAGGATTTCTAAAGCATTGGGAGATCTGGACTAACAGGTCTGAGAAACTACCAAAATATTCATATAGGTGCTCAAATTAGCAATGACTAAATTATGTCACCGAAGACAATGGTAACAGAAAAGAGAGGAGGGATCAGTTTTATGGAACCTCCCAGGTCTGTTGCAACTAACAGCTCATCGTTGTACCCCAAAAGTGTATTCCTTATCTTTGTCTACTCAGAATCAATGATTATGGATACTAACCTAGCCTAGCATAATTTCTGATAAGCAGTTTAAAAAACAAACAAACTATAAACCATTGAAAAGAATACATACTTGTGTCAGTCCAAGTCTGATTTCAGACATTTAAGATACTTTGTTGACAAAATATTCATTTCAGGATGCAAAGGAAGAGGATATAAAATCCTTTTCAGGAAAATGTTAATGCTACACTTACCTGAAAAAGAACCTTTATTTTGTCTTCTCCAAATGCTTGAGTTCACTTGTGGTACTCTACCTCTAACCACCCTCCCTCAAACCAGCTCCAGTGATGACATTCCAGGAATGTAATTCTATGTAACAGCAATTAATGTGTTTGCAATATATTCTAAGTAAAAACATTTAACTCATAGGAAAAATTCACATTGTGTGTCATGGATTTAAAACCCTCAAACTATTAAAGATCAATAACTTGGAGCCATGCTCTGTATTTTTTCCAGAATGAAAAAGAATCCTCTTTTGGTTGAGTTCTGATTGATAAGCTGGGCAAAGCGTTTGCCACTTCTCTGACTGCAGGTTTTCTGCACTATTTCTGGAAAACTTATGAGTTCCCAATTTACTCTTTTTTTTTTTTTTTAATTTTTATTTTTTTCTCTGCTATTTATGCTTATGCTTTGGGCACATTCCACTAGACTTACTATTGTTAAAGCATAAATCTTGGTACTAAGGTGCTATGGAGTTTAGTGGGGACTGGTGCAACCTCAATTGCCAAAGGTTACATAAACACACACACACACACAGAGCACATGGGTGAAAATGAACTTCAAGAAGCAGCTTGAGAAAAAAGAAATAACCCTGAAATGACCAATAAACTCAAAATATGAACACCTTTCAATATTAGCACAGCTTTTAATGTGATACTTTCCTATGTACTTCACATTTGTCAAGTTCCCCAGATCTCATTCAAACATATACCTAATACCATTAATTTGTTACAGCATTTTTTAATCCATTTTAGAAGCGCAGCATATGTATGTCTTCTAATTTTTATACCATACATATCTCATTCTGAACTTAGAAGTTTCCATACTTGTCATTAAAAAGCACGTAGACAAAATATTTTATAGTATCTATAATAAATGCAAATAAATCAATACAAACAAAACTTGGCTTAGCAAACTGTACATATATATGTTCTTTGTTTTTCAACTTGACATTCAGCTTTTTTCCTCATAAAATCTTTTACGATCTTATTTATTACATCCATATTTTTAAACCTTAAAAAAGTGCTTCTCAGATTTACAACTTGTGCATCCAAAGCAAAAGTTAGAACACCATGCCTGAAACAGAAACCACAGGAAATAATACATTGCCATACAAGATCCTTTAAAATTGTATGTTACAAATGCTCTAAAACTTCTTTAGCATTGGTTATTTTGTATACTGTAGATATCAAGAGGGTATTTAACAAAGACTGGCTAATGGCTCATTTAGAGCTGCACACAGGAAAAGATCTACAGTATCAAGTCCTTAGCTATGCATAGTACAGGGCAATGACCTGGATATAAAGTGGCTAAAGATCCAGAAATCTGGACAGAAGGACATTTCCCTCACACACGTCACATCCTCCTCAGTACCCAGGATGTGAGTATTTGAACAATGCTATACAGGTATACACTGTGAAGTCTGATACTGATATACTGACATGTTACTAGCCAAGTGCCAGCAAAGAATGATATGAGCACAGCAGCAGCTACAGCAAGTAGGTAAAGCTGCCACACTGAAACCTGCCACCCTTTAAAACCATCTTGCCTCCCAGCTAGCATTCCTGCATGGTCACCCACTGTCTCACAGGTCTTCTTCATAATGGAGGCGGACCATTCATATATTTTAGCATGGGGTGGAAAGAGCGAGCAAAGTTGTTGGCCATAGTACAGCTGTAGTCCTCCTCAGTCATTGGCACCAGGCAAGCCAGCCCAATCAAGAGCAGCAAGAGGAGCTGAAGTGGCAGAGCAGCTCTGAGGACTCTGAGGAAGAAGGATGGGTGCTGCCATGCTGGCCCAGCCTCAGAAGGGGAGGAACCTGAGCCACCTCTTGTGGACCTGAAAAAAGAGGATGGACAGGTGAATACAGTAAAACATCACTGCAGCAGAGGCTGCCTTTGGGCATTCAGTCTTCCCTTAAGGCTGGCTTAAAATTTGTACAGACATTGACTGACAACTGCAGAGGTATTTTTCTCTGAACATGCTATTTTCCTAAGATTCTTAAGAGCCTGTATTTCTAGATTGGGTAGGAAATTGCCAAATGATCACAATAGAAAGGGCTTTGTGACCCCATAGCCCTTTTGTCAATTATAGGGAAGACTCTCCCTTTAAAGCACTGTGCTCTAGAGAAGTTGAAAATAAAAGGAAGGCCGTACCTGTCATGTGTTCAATGCATGCTGTACAAAATGGAAGCCTTCTTATTTAAAATAGCAGTTGCATTTGGTTTGCAGAAGTTTCTACATTCATTTCTGTATATAGCATCCACAAGGGTGTAATGCATTAAGATTCAGTTACCTCAATCTTCAATTAATTAATACATTAATATGGACTCAATGGGGACTAATTTTCTACAAAGTACATTGAATTTTGAATCTTGCACTGAATCAGCAGTTAAAATCTGTTTGCTCAGCTGAGTTGACAACATCCAAGTGATTTTGTCTCGTGTCTATGGATCTGACGTGAAATGGCATGTCTATGAGAGAGGCCAGACCTAACACAAATATTTCCAAAGAAACACTTCAAATTAAGCCTCCAAATCCGACCTATTTTTTAATGAGGGATAAAGACATAGATTTCACATTTTCCTTTTTGACTGAAATTGTCAGAGCTCTAGATCAGTGAATGACTGGAAAGAGTGATTACAAAAGTTAAAATCTGATGGTCTCAGTGTGTTAATTAAATGGCATTAACTGTATTTTAGCACTAGCCAAAACTGGAAGAACTAAGCCTTCAAATAATTTGCTTCAAGAGTCTTTCATTAAGATATCATTAAGATAATTTTGTCTTAGACATGTTGCCATAAGACATCTGTGTGGCTGTTATAACTATGAAGCCTCAAAAAATCTATGGTTTGCAATGGTCTAAGAGGGAAAAATGCTCATAAAGATGATTTATTCTCAACTTGAAGGCCTGGAACATCAGGCTCATTGGCTAAGGTCAAACGCTCCCCTGTAAAGCAAGGCAGGGGTGATGGTTCCTTCCCTTTCCCTTGACCTTTTGATCCTTTCTTCCAGATAAATCTGAATCTGCATAAGGAAGCATACAAAACCCAAAATATTGTTTTCAAAGCTATGCCATGCTTGGCAAGAGTCTCCTTCCCACATGTTCAGAGAATTCTTTCTGTGCTTGAGATTATTTTTACTGTCTTCTTCACATATCATCCCACTATGAAAACTTCAAGAAAGCCAGAAAGATTTGGTAAAGTTTAGATGACCAACAGATACATGAACACTCAGGTATGCTAAATGATCCACTTGACCTATTCCCAGGAAGAAGCGATAATCAAAACATCAGATTGCATGTTGTTTGAATCCATGTTATTGTACCTCAGATGGAAAGCTGCTTATCACACAATGTAAGACAATGTTACTAAGAAGAACATATTGAAAGGATATGGCACATTTAACAGCACTGGAGTATTCCATATTGAAGTTCAATTAAATCAGGACTTCTGCTGCCCAAGAATGCCAAGACAGAAAGTTAATAGACTGAGGTGGAAACAAAGGGAACAAGGAGTGCTTAATTACCTTCCAAGCATTTGATTGCACAGTTTACCTATTTACAAGGGTCTCGTTGTACAAATTTTATTAATACCAATCAAAAAAGGCCACATTTCTGCAGCTGGAATCTGCTGCTTGATAATAAGTGAAATCCCAGTTTTCTCCACTGACTCAAAAGTTACTCTGGGGCAACACTGGTTGTCAGAAGGGGAATTTCCAAGAAGCCGAATCACAAAGTGAGCAGGCAAAGTTAACATCTAATTTTCATTTTCTTTATGGATTTAGTAGCACAATCCAGAACTTTCTGCTTTCTGTTTTGACCAAGAAAAAAACAAAGAAAGGAAAAAGAGTGATATGTGTAAGCTGCATGGCTGATCTCCATAAGGAACATAAACTTTGTTTCAAAAATAACAGTTTATGGCAAAGTTTTTCAGAATATGTTTTCTAAAGTGAAGTAGGGTATTGAAGAAGAGTTTCTAATACTTAATAGAAAGAAACAATCAAGTAATGAAACATGAAAACATCTTCAGAAGGGGGAGTTCTAAGAAGTTTGAGCACTGTACTGCCTGTGTTTATTTACAGGTATGCTTCTGTAATCTACATAATAGAAAAACGGAATGGGTCATCTTAGAGCATTTAATGGATTTAGTAAAGAGTGATGGTTAAAAATAAACATTGCTAATAAAAAAAGGTCACTATTTATAAGGGCCGGAACTCCTGTTTACTCCAGCAGAAGGTGAAGCTGCACTGTATGCCACTTAGGAGAGAAGTGCAATTTCTTTTTCTTCAGCTTGCATCTTTAGTTGTCTCTCTTCTGACTGCTCCATGATTTGTCACACTGGCCCCTATCTGCTGTGGGAAGGAAGGCCATCTGCTACTTGCTCCATACACAATTCCTACTAACTAGATAAAAGGGGGAGGCACAGCTGCAGACCTGGACAACAGTAAGCTTCATTATGTCAAGAATTCTCATAAATTAAGAACTGCAAGAAATAGTAACCCTTACTTTGAGAGTTTGTAATGTCAGTGAAATTGGTACTCTTTCCTAAGCATTTCAAGAGAGAAGCTAATTTACCAGGTTATAGATCAGATGGGCAAAGTGAACCAGCTCAGATGAGTACCTTATTTTAAAGATGATTTTTATTTTTTTCCCCAAGGAAAATATGGTTGAATTAATTTATCTGTACTGCAGTAAACATCTGAAAGATTATAACAGAAGAATACATAATTCAAGAGAAGCTGGTATGAAAAAATAAAGTGAGTTTAATGGGGAAGTGACTAATGGAATGCAGACAACAGGCTTATACTGAAAGAGGCACTGCTGGGCTAGTAGGATGTTATTACTTGAGTTAATCGAGGATGGGTCTTGGCTTAATATTTTTATGAAAAGACTATGACACAAAATGTAAGAGGAGAAGATTTCATCTGTATGACAACAGAGGTTGGAAGCCTCTGCAAATACAAAATAGGATTGGCTTGCACAGAAAATAGAGGGTGAATCCAATGAGTTTAAGAACTAGTTCAAGGAGTTTAAGGTTACAGTGTTTAAAACAGCAATAAAACCTTCTGCTGCAAATATGGAAGTTCACATTCTGAAGATAATGAGGAGAATCCATAGCTCTTTGACACAGGATGGCCACAAACCAATAATGTGGCTTATGAAGAGCTGTGAAAAGGACAAAAGAAATTTAAAAATGTATTTCAGTTCAAGATTTCCAGAAGACAGAAAGGGCAATTTTAATGATGCTTTATAAGGCATTAGCAAGATCTCACCTGGAACAGTTTGTATCATTTTGGTTAACATATTTCTGGAAGAAGAATTCAAACTTACACAAAATTCTAGTAAAAAAAGTATGAGTATTTCTGCTATGAAGGAAATAAAGAGCTGAGTTTATCAATAGAAGACCCAAGAGACACTAAAACTACCCTTTATAAAATAGTGCGGAACAGAGAGAGAAAGAAAGGTGAACAGCTGTTAAAGGAAGGGATATTGTTGGCACAAAATCAAATTACTTCATCTTAACCATGGATACATCAAAGGTGGAAATTATTGCAATTCCAGAATATCAGAGAAATTAAATTTAATAACAACTTTCTAATAAACTTTTTATTCCACTGATTTTCATTTTTTTAAGATGGACATTGCTACAGTTATTAAGGAGAACGTATAATACTGTGCCCACAACAGCAGGCAACAACTCTTGGTGGCCTAACTGACTCTCTAGGAATGACCTTGTTTGGCTGCGTTCTCACTTTGGTTCTCTCCCTAGCTGTCAGCACCACATCACCCCAATTGCAGATTTGGCTTTCCCTGTAAAGAAGATTAATATGTCCATTTCAAAGGCAATCAAATAGGAAGTTTAAGTAACAAGCTCTGAGAGTGTGGGAGACAACTGGGAAAAGAACCACAGCAAGACAAGCCCAAGCTTTGTATTTAAGCTGAGTGGCAAAGACTGACATTTTGTGGCCAAAGGCATTGAGAATGCTGTGGCCTGGTATGTTCCAGGAACAGCAAATGACCTTCAGAAATCTGCTAGTCATTTGGGGAGGCCTGGGGAGAGCAGGAAATGGAAGCTGGCACTGTGGCACCAAGACTCAAACAGAGCTGCTCAAGAAAGACATTGTAAACACCCTTAGCAAACTGAACCACTACTTTAATCTTTTTAACATTTTAATCACTTCAAAAAACTCCACAGGCACAGATCCAGGTGTGCATTTATGACAGATCTATTAAACTGATGAAGAAAGACAATTTGCTTCTTGGATCTGCTTTTCCCACTTAGCACATGATTACTAATACCACTTGAGCCTTTAGTTAAAACCACAATGTAACATCTAGCTTAAACTTCTACCTTGCTTAGCATCGCAGTATGTATGCTTGTTTTTATGCCCTGATAACGGGAAAGGCAAAATGACACCACATATGTTATACACAAAACATGGCCCCTCTGATTTTTAAACGAACTTTCCTTCACAACCTCCTATGCCATAAATTTTTTAAAATTGACTTTAGCTCTCCTGTGTTTTAAACTCTAGCAGGGTTTGCTGATCCAGTGCAAGATCAAACACAAAGTACTCTGATCAGAGGCATGTCAAAATATTAAAGAACACAGTGACAGCTTGTACTGCTTTATCAGTTAAAACCACATTACACATCAACCACAACCTGTCTGGCTTGCGCATTTGATTAAGTTTCCTATTCAGCAGTGACTCATTCGTATTCCATGCTTGTCTGAATGACAAATTGAACATTGTGTTGTACTGCTACAAGATGTGTTAATAAACAGTGCTGGAAAGACTTGATCTGAAAGGTGCTGCGCCAAAGCCACTGCTAGAATAGAGGTTGTTCTTAAAGCTGCAAAGCATTGCTAGCTGCTTTTTGAGTCAGTGGCTCACACCTACAACCATAAACCTTCTCAAAAGATTGGTGTAAGTGGTCTGACTAAACAGGAGAGTGGAAGAGCGCATACATTTCTTCAGTACAACATTGCTAGTGCAAGCATGCTGACCTGCTGAAGACATCCTCCATTCCTTCTACCTGTTAATGGCTGCAGAGTAAAGCCCCACTCCTCCCTTTCCTCACTCTAAGAAACACAATGCCAAGCTTCATAGCAGACTGGAGTTGGAAAAATTAATTCTCCTTCCCCATTAGACAGAAAGATGGAGTGTACATATGTCACCTACTTTTTGCATACTTTCCTTATGTTTCAAAGAATTAAAAAAGCCCCTAAAAATACGGTACATTCTTAGTGTCAGTGGAAGCAGTGAAAGATGACTTTACCTGTTCTATCTGCTATGTTACATGGCTTTGCAACTATGCCACTTCGCTGACAGTCACTATGTATACATATACATACTATGTATTGGATATTCATGTACACTATTTATATGAATACACATGCAAAGCAAATCTTTATTTAAAGAAATGTTTATGTAAATCTCTACATCATGAGTAGCTTTATTATTTATTTCATTTATATTTGAGAATAATTTTGCTGAATATAGTCTTGATTTTGCAAATAAAAAAACTACTCGAGATATATTTATCTGATTGGTTATTGCTCAATCACTGTATTAAAATTAGTGTTGCCTTCTATCCAACATCAAATCTTTCACTTTAACAGGAGTTACTTTTAAAATGAATTAGTTAATTTTTGATACACAGAGAATAAATGAGGTTTAGGACTTAACTATTAGAACAAGTACATATTTTATTTACACTTTCTTATCATTTTAGGTGTTGCAAAACTGCTGAAATAGCAGAAGACACCCATACATATTGGCCTGTTCATTTATTTTTTTTCTTTTTTTAACTTCATAACTCTAGAGGCTGAACTGATCAGTGGAAAAGTGAAGGTACACGCATCACACTGACAACAACAAAGAATGCAGAAGCACTGTTAGCTGCAGAGGTGACAGGTTGCTGAGGACAAGATGGAAAGCAAAAAGCTGTAGCTGCAAGCCTGCCCTCTACCGGTCAGAGAGAGATGGGGCAGTGCTGCTCCCAGAGCAATACACGGATGCAAGCACTCGGCAAGAGTCATGGCAATGTTAGCATGTTAGATTGCAGTCGTCTTAGGAGGGGAGAAAAGGTGACCCCAAGTCTCAAAAACCTCAAATTATAACTTTTAGTTTTGGTTCTTAAGTACTGAAAACCCACAAACTGGACAAAACATTTCAGGGAATAAAAAAAAGAAAGGAAATAAAAAAAAAAAAAGAAAGAAAGAAGAAAAAAAAAAAAAAAAAAAAAAAAAAAAGAAAAAAACAAAAAAAAAAACAACAGA
>NDXB01005468.1:59681-83867 GCA_002631895.1 Agapornis roseicollis
TTTTTTTTTTTTTTTTTACAGAATGAGCATTACCTTCCTCACCAGTGACAACTGACTATAATTTTCAGTACTGCAAGTAGAATAATTATCTTATATACTTTGTCAGTTGACTGAATCAGTAATGGGTAATGGCAGGATAAACAAACCAAGATGTTCAATACTTACTGCTACACCAAATAGCAAAAAATTACTGGATTAAGAAAACTATCACAAATGATATGTTCAGATTATGTAGTGTAAGATTATGATATTCAAGATTACATTTGTCTATCTTGATAAGTATAGCAAACAACAGAAAGAGTACAGCCAACAGCACTGACTAGAGAAAAACAGTCAATACAGCAGCCAATGTGAGTCCAACATACAGCAAGGAATAAAAAGTTGTGACCTACCAGCTGACTACTTGAAATGTCTAGGATTTTCTCTAGGTCTTTAATATGACGTGTGACATCCTTCAAGAGGAGCTTCAGTCTGTTTCCAATGACATGCACCTTTTCTTTGGCTTCAAGACAGTCCTCACCTTCAGCATTGACTAGCAATTGGCAGGACATATCTTGCAATGATGCCACCTTCAACTGAGACTCCAGCAGTTCACGTCTGATTTGCTGTTACCAAGGCAAGTACCAGGTATTTTTAATTAACATTTTCTTCTCTTTGTTTGTTTTCAAAAAAAGGAAAGGGAAAACTTTCTAATCTGCAGGGAGATAGACAGGTGGACAGCAGCCTGGCTCTTGCTTGAGATTTTATATCGCAAGTTATGCTATTAATGGAAGTGAGCAGTGTCCCTACCAAAGTGGTTACTGACATTAGTCCCACAGCTGTATATTAGCATGCAACGTACAATGCTAACCTTCAAATAATAGATAACTTGGATTAGGTGTTTTTCTGATGATGCATTTTGGGAGAAAAAAGGGTGATCACATCCCTACCAGTAGAAGCCTGTGATGATCCTGCAGCGTATCTGAGTCCAGGTTTGTATCGATGGGGACAATCTCATTTTTTCTTCTGTCAATATTCTCTAACCAAAGCAGCAAACCATGGCTCATTTCATGGAAATCCTGCAAGTGATGAGTGATGATTTTAACAGTGTAGTAGAAAATTCCAGTCAAATTCAGTTTTTTAATTCATCCTGTAGGCCCTACTGGCTAAATAACATCACTTACGAGGAATGTATTAGAATACTATTCCAGAGATGCAAAATTTAGTAAATCTTGTGCTGGAAATACATGCTTCAGATAGTGCAGGTGTATCTTTCAGACAACGCACGCTGAAGCCGTATTTTCACCTGCATGGCCATCTAGTTTCAGACTAGATAATAAGCACACCAGGTAACAATATGGTTTATATTTTTGATATGCAGGATGCCGACAATTTAAAATAAGTGCCTGGCACTTAATACAGACCTGGCACTGCATTAATGCATCCTGTAGTGAGCAGCGCCACTCTTCGATCATACTGCATACGTGGTCCCAGCGCACATTCATCTGAGACAGGCGTTCTTGAAGCTTCTTGCTCTCTTCGCTGTCAGACTGAGTGAACTCTGAGCTACACAAATTGATGGATAAGATGATCGCTTTGCGGTTATCAATTGCTTTTTGCAGCTCCTTGATGGTAAGACAAAATGGGACGGCAAGAAAGGATGGAAATCAGTAAAATGTGACTTTCAGAAGAGCCAAGAAGAGAAGGTACCACAAGGATGAACTGATTTACCATCAGCAACTGCAGAATAGTGCCTTACTGGAACAGTTTCTTTACTCTGGATATGAGATTCCTGTGCTCACTCTGTGACTTTGCAAATGTTCACTCCTTAGCATCTACTAAAATTTTACTGTGAGCATAAGCTGGAACAAGCCAATTAAACTTGTAAATTCTTAAAAGCCTGAAGTCATAGTCCAATTTTAAAGCTCTGGCTCATGTTTCAGATATTCTAAAGACAGAGTAGGCACAACAAAATTTACAGAGACATAGGACAACTGTACTTCAGCTCACAGTAAAACTTTTGCCCTCACTTCTCAGTTTTGCTGATAAACATAAAATCCAACATGTTTTCAAGGGGAAACTGCTGTCAACAGTATTTTAAAACAAAGGCTTTTACTGAGGGAAAAGAAAACATACAAAGTGTATAAACAACTTACTCCAATTTATAGAAGTAGGACATGTATAAAAACTCTGATTTTGTTTATACTGGAAGCCACAAAAGAAACCCCACCTCTTTTGGTTTGGAGGGCACTAATAGGCTTTCCAAGAGTGGGTGTGATAAGAACAGGATTCTTATGAAATGCCCCCTTTTTCACCTATTTTACAGCATTTACTTAAAAGCCTCATGTCACAATGACCTTTGTAGTACTTATGGCAGCTAAATTTGGATTACAGTGAAGATCAGCATTAATATGCTCTTGTTGGATTTCTGTTGGAAACAGCCTTTACTATCCGTCCACCTCATTCCTAGCATGGACCACAGTGCATTTTGACAAAGGCTCCCACATTTTTGTGCCCAAGCTTATAAGACGATAGTAACTGAATGTGCAGTTGTGGAGCACCACATCTGCAGATCTTTATAGCTATAAAATACACAGGAGAGATCACAACGGCAGCATTCAGATCCTGATGCTTCTGAGATAACAAAAGAAGAATTGGGAATGTTGAAAAGTGACACCATTTTTTCCTCTGTTATACTGGTGACAGCAGTGTGCAGGCTACAACCCCTTTGGGCACTCTTCCTTTCCTTCACACGAAGTAATATGTCCCAGTGAGGTCTTTCTTTTAAAGTAGCTATTTTGTTACCAGTTTGACTAGAAGAGATTCGATTTAACTCCAAAAAGTGATTCATACAATCACTTTAGCAGTTACTTCAGTTATCAGCAGTAGCCCACTATGTGGAGAATGGAACACACCAGCTGCAACTGCTGGCAACCTCTTCAGCATACCTGTTGCACTCAGATCTGTCTACAAGATAACTCATGGAAGAGAGAAATAAAACTCACTTTAAGTTTTTTAATTCTGAGCTCAATGGTTCGTATGTCGGTGCTGAGATCAAGGTGGCGGAGCTTCTCCAGTTCCTCTTCAGTTTCTCCCAACCAAGCCCAAATGCTATTAAGGTCAGAGTTAAACTGCTGCCATTGCTGAAGGTTCTGCTTCATCCTCAGCTCCTTGCTTAAAGCTTGGGCCTGGATTAATTCCCATCGTTCAATTACACCTGGAATGATAAACACCAAATTCAACAAAAGCAGAAGAAAACCTTTAGCCACACACACAATTGCATCAGTTGAATCCTGTGCAGGACAAAAAAATGTGCCATAAACCCCTGGAAACCCTAATCCGTGAAACACCACACTTCAAACTAAGATTGAAGAACAAGTTTTTGGAGAGAAAGAACAGAGAATTGGGAGGATTCCAGACAGCAGACAATTTTGCCACTTTCTAATGTCAGACCTCTATGAACAGAATCAAGTTGACACATGCAGGTCTCTAAAACAGATTATGCTAGTACATAGACATCATAAATTTGCATAAAATCAAACCAGACAAGGAATCTGAATACATCTAACTAGCCACATACTTATTGCGATTTTCATTGGTATTTGTACCTGTCACAGTTTAATGCTCATACCTCACTATATTTGCCTGAGCTACTGTCGATACATTGGATACATACCTGTGCTATAAAGAAAGAAATTTCTTCTTGTTAGTTATCTTGAAATGCTATTGCAGAAGGACAAGTTGTATCATTCCATCAACTTAAAATTAAATAAAACCCACAAATAAACATCAAGCTAAGAACAGAGACATTGCCTTCAGAGTCTCTGGAACACATTCGTGTTTTTACAATGAAATACCTCCTGTTCTACAGCTGATGCTTAAAATTAGGCAAATGAATACTTCTACTACATGAATATAGATTTCTGTACTGTAGGCAGAAAATATTAGAAATGAAAGCTAATATTAAAAAAAAATGAACACTTACATGTTTTGTATAGCAATATAGGCAAACTTATTTCATCAGAAAACATTCAACAAAGCCATGTTACATCCACAGAGATTCTCCAAAAGGCTTAGGGTTATGTCTTGTGATATGAAGGGGTTCTTAAAATGCATTTATATGCCTAATCTCTTTATAGAATGTATACAAGGAATACTTACTATTCCTATTGAGACACGTAAAACAGAACATGGTAACAGAGTCATGTAAATATACCTATATATGCATATAAATAATATGTCAGTAAATAAGATCAAGTTTTATTCAGAAAAACTTTGCTTGTTTGCTACTTTTTTTAACTGCTTTGCATCAAAGAACTAAGTATTACTTACCAGCCGTTTGTGTTTCAGTACTGTTCAGGTTAATTAGTCCAGAAAATTTTTCTTCTTCTTCCTTCAATTTATATCCAAGCCTTTTTACTGAGTCTATGCTTCCACTGCACTCACCTAGTAGCTTCATCTGTGTTAACAAACAAAAATCCCATTTCAATATACAGGACTATCTGCATGGAAAATTCAAATTATAGTTCAACTTTCAAATTTCCAAAAGTTGGCCTAAGTGTGAAGATAAAAATCTATTACTCTAAAAATCTTTTCTGATACTATCAAAGAAATGTATATGAAGGCAGTAAAGACTTAAAGCATAAGTTCAGACTAAAGAGAAATAACCCAGTGCCACTGTGTGAAATTGTGCTGGATGACTTTAGGAGCCATCTGTTCTAAATGTTAAGATACTATGGAAAAGATGCTAGAAGATATGATAAAGAAAATAAACATAGTGGAAATACTATTCATCCAAGCAGCTAATCTTTCAGTTCTGCCAGTAATAAAATTGGAACTATTTAGAGAGATTTTTCTTCCAGAAAAACCTCCCTGAGAAAGCTTTTTAATCATAGATTCCATATATGCAATCTTGCTTACATGATGTGTGTTTACAATTCATCAGCAAGACAAATATAATGCATGAAGCTATAAAACCTGCTTTTAAAAGCAGAGGAATTTTAAATGAGGATATTATCATTAGATGGGTAAAAACATATGTGAGGAAGTAGTTTTGGATATCTGCAAAAATGCAATATGAATACAAATTCCTGAGAGTCATGTTCCTGTAATTTTACGCTATTATAAACACACTAACACAAACAACAATAGCATGTGGTTAAGGGTGGCAGCCCTATGAGTAAGTCTGAGAAGCAGTAATGTCCAATTGCTTTGTTGTAACAACTATATCTTTCAATAGCAAATCTAAGCCTGCAGTGCTTATTCAACTTTTGCTCTAAAATACACGCACATATCCTTTGTAACTGGAATCCAGCTCTGGTCCTGTAGGTGTTTTGCTGCGGATGATATTTTCTGTTTGCTGTATTTGGAAGCGACTGGTGTCTAAGGCCTTGTCCAGCTGTCGGATATGTGCTTCCAAGGCACCAGGTTCTCCTGTACCAAAACAAAAAAAAGTGGCTGTCACCCAAGTTTTCCCAAAGATCTTACCATCTTTTGCAAGGAATATCAGGAATACTATCTATGTTAGACAGGAAAGAAGAAATGTGATGTGATTACAGCAGTATGAGTGGCAAAATGTCAAAGCGAACTGATTACACAAGAGGGTGTTAGCGACCTTCAGAAGCCAGATGACTATACCAATGAACACAATTGCAATAAGCATACTGTCAAGGAGTTCACAGTTTAAAGCAGGCTTGCAAACTATTCTGAAGTGCCCTTTTCCCTCAGAGAATTTCTCACCTCTCCAAAGGAGAACGCTCATGGCAAAGTGTTAAGAAGCAACCACATTAAGCAGCAGAATTTATAGTATTTTTCCAATTAGGTGTTTGACAAAATTATGCTTAACATATCTGCAAGATGGTATTATTCATCCAAGCCACTTGGAACTCACAACAATGTTTCTGAAGCAGGACTAGGTTGTATTTTCCTCACAGAAGTCAGTTGAATTCTGTGATGTGAATTAGCTATAGCCAATTCTAATCTGAAGCAGACTGCAGCCTAGAGGACTACATGAGGTCCCTCTTATTCATATTCACTGTGGCTGATTTCCATCTGTTTACAAAGACAGTTTGAATTTATTCATAAAGCCACAATTAAAAACATGCATAAGGAAGAAGAACCTTCTGTCCACCAAATTACAGAAAAATGAAGTCTCTGGAATAGTTGATATTTCTTCATACAAGAACATTGCTTTTTCCAAAATGGACAGAACAAAGTGCTCAATATTGCTTTTCCCTCACTACTTCAAAATCTATTGGTTGGAAAACTACACACATTTTCTTGTACGTACTGCTATGATTTATGCTCTTAATCATGCAATATTATTTCACTAATTTGGGAAAAAATTAAAAAGACAATGAGCCCTAGGTGTGTGCCACAGATGCTGAGAAGTTAAATATTTGCTGTTTCAAATTTGCAATGAAATAATTATTTCAAAACATGAAAAGTAAAATCATGAGAGAAGGTACTTATAATTGCATCTAGTCCCTCTGAGAATCATCTAGCAAATGAAACAGTAGATTTAGTGATGCGTAAAAATGCAACATGAGGAAAACATTAATCTTCTAATATAAAAGACTAAGATACAGACATTTGAGTACAGTTCCACACCTTGGTATTTTTTATACATGGGCTACCTAAAAGCTTGTATCTAGGTAATAATTCAAGTTGTGGCTGTGTTAACAAGTTAAGTGCAAAATCAATTAGGTTTTACTCTACATCTTTTCCTTCTGCCTTACTTTTTGTGGAAACCAGAGTAACCTACTGATCAGTTTAGTCTAGTTAACCAAGGTGGCAGAGCCAACACTTCAAACATCATTGTTTCATCCATGCACCTAGTAATACCTGTAAGCACAGTAGTAAAGCAGGGTTCTTCTATGTTAACATGTCAGTGCTGCCATGTAAGAAATATTTATCTTGTAAGTTGTGAAAAGTATAGCAGATGCTAAGAGAAGAGAAAGAAGCTATGCTTGTGCACTGTGATATTTGCATCTGGCTATGCTTAGTGGTTTTTGATGCCTACCAGAGATATTTTTGAGTGCGTTTTCTGTGAGTTTTACATAGGCCTCAAGAGTTTCAGGTATCTCTACATCTGAAAGAATAAAAGCACAGTCTAAATCGACAGCTCAGAAACAGCTGTCTCCTTACAGCAGGAGTCCTTTTCATGGGATGGAATATAAAAACATTTCCGATAGCAAACATCCTTTCCGGAGAAGGAAAAAAAGATGTAAAACTGAAACACAGGGAGCTACTACATAGTCTCTTAATATCCAGGCAAACCTGACTCTTTCCAGAGCAATAACCTGGAAAGCAAAAGGCAGCCACAAGAACAAAGTATAATATACCAGTATGTCTTCCCAAACAGCCAACTGACTGTACTTGGGGACTTTCACTCATTCAGATTTATTTCACAAAGCACACACACTTAGAAAGGATTTCTACCTTCACTGGAAAGCAAGACCCAAGATCCCACCTCAGGCTGAACACTCAGTTGCTAGAATCATTCCTTGCTAAGGACTGAGTCAAGATTTACTTAAGCACTTGATGATTTTTTCTGCAGATCTCTCTCACTGCATTTCTTCATCAGTCTGTTCTGCACTTCTTGCCATACCCAGCATAGTTTCTTCCAGTCAGAGTAACTTATGACGCACTGCTGTTACAAATGACATATCCCATCTGGCAGTCCACAAGCATAGAGACAGCAAATTACCTGTCATATCTTAACTGCCTTTGTGATTTTGAGAGGCTGTAATCATCCAGAAATCTCCACTGCTGTGTCTAAGGCCAGAAGGCCACTGGGATCACTTAGAGAAAGCTATTTAAAATCTTCAGGGGCTATTTAAGATACTTTTCCATGAGCATCTTGGCCAAACAACCACATATGTAACATTTGCTAATGGCTGGGCTTGATGATCTTAAAGGTGTTTTCCAGCCTAAACAATTCTATGATTTGCTTCTTTTTACTAGGAGAGAACAGGACACAATTTGCCACCAATACCTGCTATACCAGCTGCTCCTCTCAGGTAGAAGTCCTTCTCTTGCCCACCATCTTCTTCGTCAGAGTGCAATGTCCGTGAAATGGCTGTCTCCAGGTCTCTGCTAAGGTCATAGTCATGATCCCATTCCAAGGGAATGGAGTCCACGCTTGCAGGTGTATCTCGCCCTGATCTCTCACTTCTCACCGGCTGGGAAAGAGGCAGTGAAAGGTTGGAAGAAGGATGTGGGGAGAGAACGCTGTCTGCAGATTTGTCATGCCAATGTATGTCAGAGAGATCTGCTGATTCATCCAGATCCACTTCTCTGTCAGAGATGTCATGCTCATCATCTGTCAGCTAGAAGCACAATGCAAACAGAAATAATCACTGAAATGCGCAGAGGCACTGCGTGGTCAGCCTGGGGTAGTGAAATAAAGCAGCATTAGAGAACAGTCACACTGATGAGGTTTTCATTTTGCATTCTTTTGCACCTATGCTTCATTATTTTAGTATGTACTAAAAAAAGCAACAATGCCACCTCATTTTAACTACTTAAGGCACCAAAAAGTCTCACATTAAGTAGATGTCTCCAGATTTCTTATAGAGGCCACTGTGATGTAGACATGAAGTTAAAGAAAACTCTGGAATCAAGTCATAGGAAGCATAAGTGAACTTTATTGTGACCACTACTCTTGTTATATTCTTTCATAATTTGAAAACCCTGGGTTTTGTTCCTTTCCTTCAGAAGGACTGGAGCTACCAAAAATCATCTTGCTCTTAATTATTCAGCTGTACATTCAGTTCTAGAGAAAAATGTCTGTCTCTCCTGATGTGTAGAATCATTTTATCACTGCCTTTTAAACAAAACTGAACTCAGGAAACTGCCAGTGAAACTATCTGACAGAGCAAGGAGTGTTATTATCTGCACCACACTGCTATCCCCATTAATAAAGTTTTATAAATCTCTCATTTACATGGATTTTCATGGCAATTCACAAAAATTCCAGATCTGAGTGAGTTTGCTCTCTGAACAGGACACAAGCATGAAATGAAAGGAGGCAGACAGTCAGGGTTGCAACAAAATCAAACCACAGGATTTTTGGAAAGTTACAGAAGTTTCATGTTAGTTCATTTCAACATTCAACATCTTTCTCCTCATTCTCACACTTGTAAAATGAAAACAAACCAAAGAAATACGTATGTATGTAAGTATACACACAGGAAGGCGGATAAGTTTCTTGTGATAGCGTTCCACACGTCCAAAGACCTCTTGACAGTAACGGCGCAGTTCATCCAGTTCTTCTTCAATGACAGCTGCATCCATGGGCTCAGTTTTCTCAATCAGTTGCTCACCCTGTACAATTATCTGCTCGATTTTGTTATTGTTCAGTGAAATCTCTTGCTGGAAAGCCTGCATAAAAGAAAAGCTTGTGCTTTATCAATGAAATCAACATTATAACAACCTCAGTTATTAAGGATGCAAGTCTTTGAGCTTTTTCAGCAAGAATGGTGTGGGTAACAAACAGGGATTGTTCCAAATATTCTGGCATGAGCAAAAATAAGCAATTAAATTTAGAATTCCACAATCTTTCTAGCCAAAACAGTGATACTTCATGGTTTACCATATCATGCCTCACTTGTTGTATTTGGAAAGAAAGCTCTCTAAACAAGCCATGTCCATGACAAATGTCTCAAATGAGCACAGATGCTAAAATTAACACACTGAAATGGTGGATATGGCATTTAATATTTTTCTCTCTAGATAATGATTTTTTAATGTAGAAATAGTTGAAAAATGTAGTAATTCTTAGGTGTCAGCAATAATGAAGACTTGACACTAATTAATTTTATTGATACTTCTGCTCATGATGAGGGAATGAAGACTATCACCCTTGCTTTTTAGAAAACTTTTCACAGCACAGACAGCTTCCATTTTGGCAGAAAAGTATGTACTGAAATATTACATAGCCCATAACTTCTGAGGCTGAAGTAGCAGCCTGCAAGTAAGGACTGTATCAGGCTGCATTTTTGCATTACGTTTCTAAAAATCTTTTCCCACCATGAATGTTTTTAGCTATTCTCTCATCCCTCCTCCTGTTACCACTCAATCATTCTTTACCTTAAGTTGCTTTATCTTTGCTTGGACATCACACTCTGAGAAATGCTCAATGTTGGTCAGCTGCAGGTCCATCTCTGTTAGCCATACCAGGATGCTATCACGTGCTGTCTCAAACTCCTCACGCTGGCCAATAAAATGCTGGGGAGGGAAAATGGAGTGGCATGAAATAACCAAACCCCCCAAAAACCCAACAGTACTGGTTCTCCAAAGAAACAGATTTCATATAGCTTTAATACCCTTCAAACCTAACCTCAACTTGATACACCTTCTTTTGTTTCCTATATGATTTCTGAGATTCCCTTTTCAGTAATATTATCTACAGTTCACCTGTGAAAATTACTGTCTATGAAGGAGGTGGTGTTTGAGGTCAGCAAGAGGTTTCCCTACAGACATGCTTTGGTTATCTCAGACAAAGTGAACTAATAAACTCCATTCCTCATCCAAAGGAAGAAATCCCCTTGAAACCAAATGCATTAAACTTCTGGAAGCTTCTGGAGTACCCTTGACTCATAAGTATAATAGTGAAACTGAAGGACTTAAAAATGGAAAAATACTTTTAGCCTGCGCAGGATGGAGGTAACTCGCTTTTGTAAGTTGTCCCATCTCTGGTTCCCTTCATGAACCATTTGCTTGAGGCTGCAGTCAGAGTCAGTGCGGTTCTCTCGGGCCAGGCGGCGATATTGTTTATTGATCAGTTCCAGCTGAGTCAGACTTTCATGCACTTGTCTTTGGAAAGCCTAAAGCAATAGACACACACACACACACAAATTATTGAAATCAGGATATATATACATAAGTCCCTTTATGTTGATCTTATTCTACACTGCAACCTGTGTTAGCCGACAGATTTTGCTACGAATACCGATATTCCTGATGGCTATCCTACTGAAAGGCTGCTTTCTAATTAAAATGGGGGGAAGAGAAGAAAGTTCAAAAACAAAACATCGTTCACTGAATGAGAAATTGCAACATGAATACCCACTACAACAGCAAAATCAACACAAACCCCCTCCCTAGGCTCTCCTTTCTACTCAATCATATGCCTTTGCATTTGAGAACAGAAACACAAACAACAAATATAAAACATAAAAAAAAAAAAAGATCCAAAATTGAAGATTCCTGTGGCTTCACTGGATTGCCAAAGTACAAATGTTGAAGAGATTGAAGCAATTGTTTATTCCAACTTAAAAAAAAAAAACAACAACCCAACAAAACCCCAAAAAACAAACAAACAAAAGAAACCCAGTGAAAAATGGCACTGAAGAAATAATCTCTATCTTCAGTATACTGGTATACAAGTAGGTTTTGTCTTTAAATTTTCATGATATGAAAATTTCATGAACATCCATACCAACTTATGCCTGGGCAAGTGTCTGCACCATGTACGTTTGGTGCTTTCTCTACTGTGTCAAAAGCCTCAGTCACCCAGCTGGGGACCAGAAACAGTAGGTGATAGCCTGTGAGTTTCATGCTGTGACTAGCAATCACAAAGCAAGTTGGAGAAAATACAGTGTAAGGAGCTGACTGAATTAATTACTTCAAAAAAAATAATAATAAAAATATGAATAATTTTTAAAAAACTACTCATTTTCATGTTGTCACAGAAATTAAAAAGCAATAAATCTAATGAAGACTTTAAAACATAGACTACTTTTTTGAATACAAGTAGGTTTTGTCTCCTATTGTAGTTCTACAAACTTGTTCTCTTCCTCACAATGCAAATTAAAGCAATCTCTCCCAAAACTAGATGCCAGCCTTACTAAGAACTGGACAAATGGAAGAGGTAATATACTTTTGTACAGAAATTTTAATTAAAATCAGCCAATACATGAGATTTCTACATAAACAATATATATTCTTCATGTTGTACCAGTCAAAGCTAAAAATGAAATAAGCACATTTCTGCTCTGCTACCAGAGACAATAAAGAAGCTAGTCTGAAAAAAATTTAAAATATCTAACTGTAGAATATTCTCAATATAACTACTCCCTTCATTAAATGGCCATCAAATTGAGTATGGGACAACCAACAAGGAGAAAATGGACATGCAACTGGAGTGAAATGCTCAATAGAACCGAATTCATTTAAAATTGCACAAGGAGGCAATTCTCATACCAGAGACACAAATACGACTATATTTACTAGGATCATGAAATCTTAAAGTGTGCAGTTGTTGTTTCACCTGTTACCAAACTTCATCCAGTAAAAGAACAACTGTGTATTTGTCTTCCAGTTTTTCGTCTCAGCTGAACAAGAATTCATCTGTTGTGTTCTTTCCTGTAACCTGTTTTCATTTCTCCATAAACTACCGGAGAGGAAAGAGTTTGATTTTGTACAGTGAAGCCAGTGAGAGCCATCTCTGACCCATGTGCTCAGGAATTGAAATGCTCTTACATGTAGGGGAAAATAAGATTAGAGAAAAATGTCTTGTTGAAGCAGAAACTTGCTTCAGTTATTTATATGTGGCTGACTTTATACTGACTTCACAGTGAAGTTGCTGAATTCCACTGAATTTGAACACCACAGCTTTTGCAGCTGGCATTCCTGCTTTTTGGTAGGTGTAGAAACTAGGTGCTCAGATTAAAAAAAAAAATAAAAAATTAAAAAGAGAAGTAACAAAACTGCATGGAAGGCCGGCTTCTGGAGAGGCTGCTAAACTGTTCTCTTACAGCTAGCTCCTGCTGACACTCTGCAGACAGTAAAAATTCCACAGGTCTGTAGGAAAGGGAATATCACCATAAAGGCTGAAGGTCAATGAAACAGACTTGGGGCAAAGTCGCATCAGTAAAAATCAGACAGTAAAGACATTTTTGGTACTGTTTCTCATACAGAGATTCACTAAATAGACTTAGATCCTGATCACTGAATAAAGGGACAATGGGAAGGAGGTCTGAAGTAGAGTACTTGTGTCAGGAAGCAAACATTTTTATACTATGGTGACCTACCTCACTGTAATGAAATCTGGCAGTGTTTAGCAACAAAACCTGGCCAGTACATTCAGAAACGAAGTGTTAAACACCTGAATCAGTGCTTCACAGTTTACAGTTTTGAACTAATTATTAAATTGGAAAGTATTATCTGATCTTAGATATTGTTTAAAATTTGCATTTTTTTTTTCACAGCAAATACTTCACAGCACTTTTTTACAGAATTGCCTGAACAATTAAAAATCATCTTGATGTACTCCTTGTAAATATGAAATTGAGCAATTATTTTTACCTGTGACTAGCCATATGTCATGTGTGTGTGTTTTACACACAGATAGAGACTGTTACCACACATTGTAATTATGAGACTAGCCATCACATTGCAGTAGACACAAAGGAGTTATGTAACAAACTTTTAAGCACTGACTGAAGTGACAGCTTGTCGGTTTTGAAGAATGCACTTAACGTCATGGGGAACACTATGTGGACATACAGCAATACTCACATGAACATGAATTTTGGGCATAAGGATCTAAAATGGGGGTATTGTACATTGCACAAAATGAGTTCTGAGGGTTGGTTTCAGAGAATTGCAGAAAGAAGAGCAGGTTTAAAATCAAAGTAAAAGCTAAAACATGTAGCATGCATTTGAAGAGTTACTCAGTGAAGGATGATTTATGAAAGCTCTGAAGCACCTTTTGGCTGGACATATTTAGAAGCTGCAGAAATAAAAAAGGTGAGAAAACTAATTTTGGTGAACAAACAGCAAGTGAGAGTGGATTATCAGCAGTTTCAGTTGCCACTTTCCACTGTTTTTTTATTGCAGAAACCTGCCACTGAAGGTAGCTACAAAATCAACTGCACTATATTAATACAGCATCTCTGCTGAGTGACTTGTTCACAAGAAGGAAGAACACCAGCTGGCTACTGCAATGTGATCTGTAGGTATTAAATTTCAACTATTATAAATCACCTCAAATTTCTTGAGTTCTTCCTTAGCAACCGTGTAAACCACACCAGAGGAGCTTGGGAAAGCAGCTGTCATCTCAGAGGTTTTTAGCCAGGCTTCAAATCTAGAGTAGTCATCCAAAAACTTTTGCCATAGCCGCCACGTCTCTTCAATTCTGCAATAGATAATGGAAAATTAGGGAATGCTTGGACTGAAGGACAGCTGACCTACTAAACTTCAACATCTACAACAGCAAACTAGCACTGTACCAGACAATAGCTGGCTCTTAATCTAACTCAGACAGCCAGGCTGATAAACAGACCACACAGAAAGCTGGCTCATTCCAGGCCAAGCTAGATTAAGATGATGGTGCTTTTTAAAATGCATCTAATTTTGGAATCAGTATAAGAAGAAAGTTATAAGTATGTAATAAGAGCTCTCAAAATCTGAGCACATGCTAACCAACTTCTGAAACACAGTCCCAGTGTACGTACCTAAGCTGGTATTTTAGAGATCAGAAATTCTACACTACTTTCAACTGCAGAACTTTTTCTTACAGAGTGCTAAAGATGTTGCAGCATATATTTTAAAGTTCTCAGTCATTCTGCATTGCAAAGAGACACAAATATTTTTTTTCTGCATTTGCCAACAACTGGTAAAAAGCTATCTCTCAGTATGTAATGTAAACACATTTTTAGTCAAAAATAAGAAGTTAAAAGTTATTCCAACGTTTTAAAAGCCCAATTTTACTTTAATTGAATATGTAAAAATAGTAGCTGACTCCTGAATCTGAAATCAAATTAGCTTAATACTGAGACTGTAAAATCCTCAGAACTTCAACACCACTTTATTCAAAAGAATAGGATCTTTTTCAGGATAGGCTGTGTTACAAGCAGAACTCCATCGTTGGCAGTGTTCAAGGCCAGGTTGGACGATGTCATGGGTAACATGGTTTAGTGTGTGGTATCCCTGCCCATGGAAGGGAGGTTGGAACTAGGTATCTTGAGGTCCTTTCCAATGCTAACTACTCTATGATTCTACAAAATCCTAGATATGCAGGTCTGAAAAGAACCTGATGCATACAAAATTTATGCTTTGTTGATAATAGGTTGTTTAACCTTAAGTTTGACAAAAAGATCCTAAATCTTGATAGCTCAGTTAATTTACTGGTAAAAATCTATAAATAGCTTAAATGTGTACATTGCAAAAGAGTAAAATAGAGTTCAATGTGAAGTTCCACATTAACTAAAAATATTTCTGAATTAATTTGCTAGACACAAAGGTATGAAGAGCCTGTATATTTTCAAGACAGTCAAAAACATATAATCTGAATTTATATATATAATACATGCTGTACAAGAATTACCATGGCAATAGTATAAAAATACTTAAAAGATTGCAAACTGTGGATATAGAGCAGCACAACTTGACTTTTTTTTTTCATAAGAAAGATTTTACTATATATGTTAAGAATATTCCACAAGACCAAATATCATACAAAGTTCAATTCAGCATTTTGAAAAATCATAAACTTTACCTAGAGCTCTTGATATGACTGTGTAAACACTACAGAAACCAGACTCATGACTTAAAAAGATACAGGAAAAATCTTCATGAGTACAGTTTAAACAGTTATATGTACTATTACTGGTTAGCTCAGAGTAGAAAGCATTGGCCAAATGTTGGCTGTCAAAATAACACAGCTATTGGTTTTTATTCAGTGTATGAACTTTTTATGACCCCCTAAGCCCTTTTATTCCATACTGCAACCCTATAGTATACATCCCATCCTGTATTTGTGTCTGTGTAAGGAAATCTTAATTTGTATTAATTTTAGACTTACTTAAGTCGTCTTTCCATTGACATTGCACAAATGTTCCTCCACCTTCTGTCCAGGTTGCGTGTAGCCTGCTGGATAGAGTCACACTCTGCTTCTGTGGCACAAGCATCACAGTCATGAAGGAGCACTTCACTTAGATTGAGAACAGATGCCACTCCAGTGCTGTGTTTCTCTATGTCCTTTTGAAGTTCCTGCAGGTGAAGAATTAATTCTTAAAAGAAATTGCAAACCGTGCAAAAATACAAATGAATTTCTCTTCTACTTATTAAAAAACATATTAATAAGCTTGCAAACAGGAGAAAAGCATACAATGAATACCTATTAAGACACTACACCTATGCAAGTGGTGTTGCAATGTTATCAATGAGGCCAGGAGAACGTGGCAGCATGCACAGCTCTCCCAGGGACTATAAACACCAAACCATTATCTGGGACAAACAGCCAGAGTTCTGCATTCTCAGCTGAGCATCTTTCACACACATTTAATCAACATCACCAATAAATGGTGGAATTATTCCCAGGCCTTTCCCATTATCACAGAGAATGTAAAGCAGAAGTTAGTAAGAGAAATGTGACAAGAAAATATACTCTTAACTATTGCAAGGGTTCAGTGGAGGTACCCTTTGTGAACTAGCCACAAAGTGACATGTTTGACATGTAGACTGGCAGCAGCACATGTTGAATAGACTCTAGTAGGAGATACTTCTTCCTTAAACATTCGAATTCTATGGCATTTTCATTGGAAATGGAAAACTCAGGACAGCTTCAGAAAATGCACTTACACTGTCCTAGCACTCATATGTGATCAGTATTAGTCTTTCTGTCAGTTTCTTGGTTTCAATTGCTCGTTCTACACTGATGATAATGTTTCCTCTTGAAGCAATGTTTCAGCTTCCGTTTTGAACTACAGTTCAAGTTAAACCACAGAAATAATTAGCTATTACTGTTGGTTGAGTGCAAGGAAAAGAAACGCTGCTTGACTTCTGCCTACATTTGCAATGAATCATCAGAATATTAGAAAAATAAGGATGAACAATAACAAAGCCAAGACAACATAATTCCAATAGTAACAAAGAAGCACTAACGCGACTACAGCAGAAAGTGATATATTGCATCTGCAATACTATGTTCACTTCAGATTCAGGTGAAGAAAACAACTATTAGGGCAATTAAGAGATGTGGAAGTTTATTTTGGAGAACGAGAACTTGGCAGCTTGAGGATGAATAAACTGCTTCTTACAGTTTTGCTAATGAAGTCAACTATAATATGCAAAGGGAAATATAGTCTCAACATACTGTGTCTATGTACATTTAAGGTCTAACTAGAGAACATTTTTTACAATGATTAATAAGATGTTCTGAAAATATCTTCCAGAAGAAAATGGTATATAAATATAGAATCTAAAAACCTCAGCAAGTTTGAAGTTGAGCAAGGTCAACTTGCATCAACCATCTGATTTCGCTGTTTGCAATAACTGAGGTTGCACTCAGTGAGGTAATTTATTTCCCCCTTTTTATCCATGAAACAGAAGGCTATTTTGTGAACATCTACATGAGACCGTCAAGTGGAAAATCACAATGTTTTCTTCCTCAGAGCTGGTCCTTTCACTTTCACTTGCCTTGAAAAATATTCCTTCATCATGATGTCCAGTGCTTATTCTTCTTTGAACCCATCCTGAAACGTTATATAATGGTATACACTATAAACAGATGCAGTATTCTGTGAAACATACGCTCCAGACAGCTATGAGACTTGAGGTTAAGCAAGTTCAGGTAACATAATCTCTCTGCTGTTTTGGAGTAGAGCAGTAGTCAGAACTGCTGGTTGGTGATCCTGAAGATTCCTAAAGATTAAACTTCTTTATCCACCTACAGAACCTTTCTACAGGCAATATCTACAGGGGTTTTTTTTTCATCATAGCCTTATTTTTGTTTCCCAGATTTTAAAACTCTCTTCATTAGAGAACATTTAGCCTTCAAGTTAGCACTGATGTCACCCACATAGAGGTTTTTTTTAACTTTATCAACCCAAAAGGAATAACAGAATCACCAGGTTGGAAGGGACCTCTAAGATCATCAAGTCCAACCCATGCCCTACACCTCCACTAAACCATGTCATCAAGTTCTATATCCAGTCTCTTTTTAAACACATCCAGGGATGGTGACTCCACCACCTCTCTGGGCAGACCGTTCCAATATTTTATTGTTCTTTCTGTGTAAAACTTCTTCCTAATATCCAACCTGTACCTTCCTTGGCGCAGTTTGAGACTGTGTCCTCTCGTTCTGTCCGTTGCTGCCTGGTGAAAGAGACCAACCCCCACCTGTCTACAACCTCCTTTCAAGAAGTTGTAGAGAGTGATAAGGTCACCTCTGAGTCTCTTTTTCTCCAGGCTAAACAACTCCAATTCTCTCAAGTGCTCCTCACAGGGCTTGTGCTCCAAGCCCCTCACCAGCCTCATTGCCCTCCTTTGGACGCACTCAATCATTACCATGTCCTTCTTAAACTGAGGGGCCCAGAACTGGACACAGTACTCAAGGTACGGCCTCACCAGTGCTGAGTCCCTGTTTCTGCTGTCCACACCACTCCTAATGCAAGCCAGAATGCCATTGGCCTTCTTGGCCACCAGGGCACACTGCCGGCTCATGTTCAGCTGACAGTCCACCAATACCCCTAAGTCCCTTTCTGCCTGTACAGTGTCCAGCTACACTGTCCCCAGCTTGTAACAGTGCAAAGGGTTTTTGTGGCCAAAATGCAGGACTCAGCACTTAGACTTATTAAATTTCATCTTGTTGGCCTCTGCCCATCTCTCCAACCTATCCAGGTCTCTCTGCAGAGCCCTCCTTCCTTCCAAATGATCGACACAAGCTCCCAGCTTAGTGTCGTCTGCAAACCTACTGATGAGGGACTCGATACCCTCATTCATGTCATCAATAAAAATATTGAACAAAACCAGTCCCAGCACAGACCCCTGAGGGACACCACTGGTGACCGGCCACCAGCTGGACTCAACACCATTCACCATCACTCTCTGGGCCCGGCCATCCAGCCAGTTCCTGACCCAGCAAAGAGTGCTCCTGTCCAAGCCGTGAGCCACCAGCTTTTCCAGGAGTATGCTATGGGAGACAGTGTCAAAGGCCTTGCCGGAATCCAAATAGACAACATCCACAGCCCTTCCCACATCCACCAGATGGGTCACCTGATCATAAAAGGAAATCAGGTTGGTCAAACATGACCTACCCTTCATAAACCCATGCTGGCTGGGTCTGATACCCTGGCCATCTCTTAAGTGCTGCTTAATAGCACTCAGTATGAACTTTTCCATTAACTTTCCCGGTACTGAGGTCAGGCTAACTGGCCTGTAATTACCAGGATCCTCCTTCCTACCCTTTTTGTAAATGGGCATCACATTGGCCAGCTTGAATCACCTGGAACCTCGCCAGTGAGCCAGGATTGTTGGAAAATGATGGAGAGCGGCTTTGCAAGCTCATCCACCATCTCCTTAATCACCCTGGGATGGATCCCATCTGGTCCCATTGATTTATGAACGTTCAGGTTCCTCAACAATTCTCTAACTTCTTCTACATGGATAACAAGAGGACCATTCTGCTCTCTAACACCACCTACCAACTCCAAAGTACAGTTATCTTGAGGACAAGGTGTCTTCCCACTAAAAAACAAGGCAAAGAAGGCATTAAGCACTTCTGCCTTCTCCTCATCTTTAGTTACTAAATTTCCTGCCTCATCCAATAAGTAGCAAAGATCAGTCTTACCCTTCCTTTTACCATTAATGTATTTATAAAAACTTTTTTTATTATTCTTTACAGAAGTTGCCAGTTTAAGTTCAAACTGAGCTTTGGCCTCCCTAATTTTCTTTCTAGATGCCCTAGCAGCCTCCTTAAACACTCCCTGAGAAACCCTGCCTCTTTCCAAAGATGATACACCTTCTTTTTATTTCTGAGTTCCTTCATCACCTCATTACCTATCCAGGCCGGACGCTTGCCTCGTCGGCTCATCTTCTGGCACACGGCAACAGACTTCCTGCGCCCTCAAGATCTCTGTTTTGAGGCACACCCATCTTTCCTGAACTCCTTTGTTTTCAAGGGCAGTTTCCCAAGGAACTCTCTGAATGAGTCTCCTAAACAGGCCAAAATCTGCCCTCCAGAAATCCAAGGTAAAGGTCTTATTGATGTTCCTCCTGATTTCACTAAGTATTGAGAATTCTATACCCTTTTTTCCACGCGTCAATGGATAACAGGCTGAGAAGTAAACAAACAAGTAAACCTTGAAATGCAGTTTGTGACCCTAGGGAAATACTGCAGTGAAGTTACCCTACTTCCCCCAGGATATCCAGCTTTAACTGTATCTTTCATTTCACTACAGAGACCAGCAATCTGCAAAGCTGATTCTTGGTTAAAGTAGATGCTGAGAAGTAGGTAATGGGGATACAGAATGGAACTTGGCCCTCCTCTTTCACAGCATAATGTTTTAACATAATCTTGTATAGGAACAACTGGTAGCAGTACTGAGCAGGACATCAATAGAAGATCGAACATGGAAGAAAACATAAGATCACTAAAGGAAGACAAAAGAGGGATGAAATAATTGAGAAGGCAGCCAAAGTACTGGCCTTCTGAAATGTGGTGGATAGTGACAGAGCTTCCAACTTATAAAAACTACTGGTTGCCATCTATTGAAGGTGGATGGAGTTTCTTAATTATTATGATAATCATGGCTTGCAGTGTTTCCAAAACAAATTATTATCAAGTTTCCAAACATGGAATCCTCCCAGGGTAAGATTCACCCCTATTTCTCCTCTTTGGAGAAATTTGGAGAAATCAAATTAAGCCACTCTCACTTCTACAGAATATTACTGCACACTGTCACTGTGTGTGGATCACTAAAAGGCAACAGCAGAAGGCAGAGATACACCATTCTCAGTGCCCAGAATAAGTCCCATAAGAAGTAGGTTTAACAAACTGTGGGATGCTGGCATAGGGATGCTACTAAAAAAATCTCAAGTATGTATCTACCTTGTTGATAGTCCTGTTTATCCCTGCCCAGCACTTTACTGTCTCAAAACTACCACAATTAGTGAGGCTTTTATGTTACAAATTAGTATCCCCATGTAAATTACATATATAATATTAACAAGCAATTCTACACAGCCATGTACAAAATCAATTTGGGTGCTGGTGAGAATTCTGAGAGGGTTCTTGGGTTTTAGTCTCACACTTGGCTTAAAAAGAACTAAACAGTTTGTACACTTTATAAATAAATTATCTCCACAATATTCTGGCACTCTTCTTCCCACGCATTTCTTTTTCCTTTGCAGAAAGAACTCAGGAGAGCATCTAACTGATCTGCACTAATGCACCAGGATGGTATCTTTGCCAATAGCCAACAGGAACACAACAGAACAACAGTTCTCCCCAGCAATGTGCTTCTAGGTAAAATTGCACTGAGGAGAGAAGTGGAACAGGAAAGAGAAAGTACAATAAATCTTCTTAGAAGTAACACTAGTTTTAATGCCAAAACCTGGCTGTTTCTAACATCTTCTGCCCAGTGTTAATTATTTTGTTCTAGCATTGCATAAAGGCTTTTGTGTGCTATAAACCAACCAATTTTAACTTCACATGTATAGCTCATGCATCTTTGCGTGCAAAGTGATTCTCAAACAAGCTGCAAAATAAAACTGAGTTAGAAAGGTTGCTAAAAAATAGTAATTTTCAAGCATGTGCAAAATTTGCAAGGCCTAATAGGTGTCAGTTTTGCCTCTGAGAACATACAATTCAAACAAACAAAAACTGCAAACCCCAAAGGAAAACCAATTGCAATAAATCGTTCAGGTTATATCTCTGGGTGCCTTACCTTTCTCAGAAAGGTCAATCAGCTCCCGGTGGATTCGATGTCAAAGCCAGCAGAAGGCTCTATAAGTGACACAGTAAGTACCACTTGCCTTGATACTTAAATACTTCTTTGCCTCATACCCTACCGGCATTGAGCTGGGTATGGGCAGCCCAAGGACTCTCTACTTTGATTCTCCCTATGTCATCGTGCACCTGATAAGTGTGTTGTATTTTACCTGCTGTTCATTTAGTTTCCTTTGTATCTCCTCAGAGTCACAAGTTTCATAGACGATAGGTTTAGATAGCTCTGATTCAATGTGGGCAAGCCATGACCTCAGGCTATTCATATTTTTGTCCAGCTGCTGTACTGCAACCAGGGTCTCCTTCAACTTCTTTATTCTGAAAAGTAAAAGAAACAGCAGCATAAGTACACCCTGAAGGAGAAACCCCATATCATGTGTTTCAAGAAGGTTTCAGAGAAACCTAACTTTCGAAGTCTTCCTTTAATATCTAACAGAAGTACATTATATGTACAAATAGTCCTGCATGCATAGCTTCTGGTTAAGAAAAATTAAGAGCTTACAAATACTAGAAAATATTTTCAAAGCTTCTGTACCTTCATCAGTTGAGTTAAATGTTTGTTAAGAAAGGAAAACTTTTTAATTTTAATTTAAAAGTTGTTTATTTAACCAACAGATGACAAAAGTTCATCTTAGACTACAAATAACTTATCCATTTTAACCAGTACTGATGGTGGAGTGCACTGAGTGGAAAGGCTTTTTTTATCCCAGTGATTTCTAAGCATTGTACTACATATCATAGAATACTTTGGGTTGGAAGGGACCTTTGAAGGCCATCTGGTCAAATGGTGCAGAGAGCAGGGACATCTTCAACTAGATCAGGTTGCTCAGAGCCCTGTGCAACCTGACCTTGAATGGGGCATCTACCACATCTGAGGACAGCCTGTTCAAGTGAGAAGACTCGGTCTTTGAATTAATAAGTTTTAGAGAGAGAAATCCAACTGAGAACTTTGTGAGAAACCCTGAATCTCAAGGGCTGCTTTAAATTGTTCTTGGTCTTAATGGACTTCTTCAGATTTAAACAGATGAAGCTGGAATGTAACTGCATGGTGACTTCTAAGTAGTATTTTTCTTGACAACTTGACCCTGCAACAGGAATGGCCAGGAAAAATTAAATAGTGGGGTATTTCTATCTAAGTGAACATTAAGCTTAGAAAGTGAGGAAAACCTGACTAGACTTTCATACTATCTCAACATTTTTTCCTTCAGCCTGTTTCAGCTGCAAAAACATCTGTCAGTAATTCCTTCTTTCCCATCTCCACATTATAAAATATACATTAGTGGCACCTTAAATTGCTTTCAAGACTTTTTATTTTTCTTTTCTACTTATTTAGTATCACAAACAATATTGAGTAAGATTCTGTTTTATGCTTCTACTGCTCTTCCACGTAAGTGTTTCAACAGATTAACTAAATCATGTTGAAAGATACCGAACTGCTGGATTTGTCAAACAAACAAAATGCCACTTAACTATCTTAGAATTCAAACAGAGCAATTCACATTTTTTCTGTAATAATAATCAGCAAAATTATCAAGTGTTTCCATATTTATATTCATAGTTGCAGTTGACCATTAAGAGTCTAACAAGGGTGTCATTTTCTGACCAAGGAGAAATGCAGAGATCTTAGCACCAACTTAAAAGACTTAAAAGTTTGGGTTGTTTTTTTTTTCCCCAAAGTTTTTGTCTCTTTCTAGCCCTCTCTTTAGATCACAAATGGTAAAATCAAGCATGTTTAAGAACAGTTCCAACACATCTTCCTTGCCAGAGTCCATGACCAACAGTTGAATGAGTGTGATCTGGAAAAAAAAATCTTGGTAATTGTTAAAAATTTGGGCAATCTGAAAATCTGGCTATGAAGGGACTGAATTCAACACAATGCTGAAAAACTATCCCAGTACCCATCACCAGGTTATCACAAAACACAGCTATGTGTTTAGCCTTGGAGAGATACTATGAGAACAACTGATGTCTGGGAACACCACTTCCTCATCTCCTATGGTTGTGCATACAATGCTTTGTTGGTTTGGACCAATAAAAACTTGTGCATTGGGGGAAGCAAGAACATTGGTTATCACTCTTCTTGAACTCACATATAACTTTTCAGTCTCTGATGTTAATTAAAAGGAGTGAAATCCTGTTAATTTTCTGCTTAAATTTTCAAAGCTGGATGCTGCTGATCCTTTGCAGGCATATTGGAGTGGAAAAGGGAACAATGAATCACATCAACTCTGTGCAGAAACTGTGTCAGTCTATCATCTGCAAGCCCAGGCTGTGGACCAGGTTTTTCTTGTTTGCAGTTGTGTTGTACACTAACCTCTGTGTTGGATTTTAATATGTATTTTACCTGCAACACCTGATAAAGGGCTGGTCATTTACAAAGTGCCCTCTCTGGCTCAGGCAGACTGCACAGGAATACATCCCTGCCAGAGTGAAAAAAAAAAAAAAAAAACCCCAACCAAAAAAAAAACATA
>NDXB01005468.1:113246-132524 GCA_002631895.1 Agapornis roseicollis
TAAGGAAAAAAAAAAAAAAAAAAGCACTTGTAACATCTCTGGCCTAACCCACTGTTTGCCTTTATAGAAAGAAAGATGGGCTTAATACACTGGTGAATATAGATGAAATTCTCTTTTGCATTTCATTTGAATAGATTTCCAGCTGTTCTATCTGTGAAGACTTAAAAGCTAGATCATATTTGTTCCCTTCATTAAATGATGCAGGAAAGGCAGCCAAACCAAGATAAACACAGTTCCTTACTCCATTTTAATGGTATGAGAACATCAAGATTTTGGGCATCCAGTTGTCCTCATAGCAGTATTTTCTTCTCTGGATAGTTGAATATTAAAAAAAAAAAAAATAAAATCCTAATGTATGTTAATAAAAGCATAACACCTCTTTGCATTCTAGTATTTGTCTTTGAATAGTCGAGATGGAACATATGAGGTGGAAAAAGAACAGGAAAAACAGTAGAGCAGAATAATAAGGCAGAAAAAACCAACTTTCTGCATAGTCAAGCATATCGGTCATGACATCAAATTCTGTAAGACTGGCTAAAAAGGAATGGGAACATATTCATCTGATGCTCTTCTAGTTCAGTATATCTGGCATGCTTGGAAATGCCCATACGTCAATGCATAGTACAAAAATCATACCTTTGGTTTCTTTTAAACATCTCTGGAATATTATTGTTTCTTCCTTCTTTCTTATCGCTTTCACTATAGGAATGAAATCTCTCCCCCACAGAAGTAAATAGGAATTCTGTCACTGACTTCATTAACATGAAGATTTCACATGGCTTTATCAAGTGTTGTTTCTAACTGCTGGATAGAAAATAGTGTTATTTATAAAGGGACTATACCTGACAGTCTTTCAAAGCATTCTGTACTGAAGCCTGGTCTCCAATTTTCTGTTGCTGTTTCAGCTTCTGCTCTTGGATTTCAAACCAAGTTTTTAGGCACTGCACATTATTTTCATATCCTGTCCAGGACTCCTGAAGACTTTCTAATAGCTGGATCTGCAAAGAAATATGAGTATATATAGTTCCTCATACACTTACCTTTATTGTTGGGTCAATTAAATAGATCAGTGTAGAGCTATGCTAACCACTGCCTTCCTGAATTCAATGCTTTCAGAATTTAAGAACAGTATATGTATTAAAATTTAAATATATCTGCTATCTGTAAAAGGGTTAATAATAAAAAGCCTGTTTTTAAAAATACTTATTAGGGATAACAAAATATTATGACACACTGAAAGATGCTAACAACTTTGCAGAATATTTTTATGAAGCAGAATTCTTTTCAGAGATCAAGGACATCAGGATTTTCCAAATAAAACTAAGTATGCAACATACAGTTTATATTCCTTGCTTATAATTATGGTGAAGCAGATGAAGATTTATATTACCTCCTTTGTCAACTGGTTAAAATTTATTAAGCTTTTTGTGACTATCCTAGGTGTTATCTAGTGGCAAACGAAATAGCACTTCAATTCCCCAAAAATCCCCAAATGAACCAAAAAGCCAAGAAATTAAAACAAAAAGGAAACTTAAAAAGGGGGGGACGGACGGACATGACATGGGGGGACACATGACAGACCCCCCCATAAAAACCCACAAAACAAAGAAAGAAATAACAAAGCAGAATTTGAAAGTGACAGCACTGTCATAAAAGCATTCACATCACTCTAGGGAATGAACCATCTTAATTAGCTGTAATCTGAATTAGAAATGGTTGAAGATGTAATGGTCAACAGCCTTGGCCACACTGATGATGAGATAGCTGGGAGTAAATAAGGAAAGCAAGTAGCAGACTAGAGATCCTTAGAATAACATAGTTGTTTTTTTCAGGTAAGAACGATCCTATGGGAAGCTGTACTGAAGGACAAAAGAGTTCAGAAAGCTGGCTGATCTTCAAGGACAACTTCCTCAAGTCACAAAAATGACAAATGCACAGAAAGTAGATTACAAAGAATTGGCCTGAAAGCTATGCCAGACTGATGTTATGAAAGCAGTCTTGGATAGAACTAACTAGTGAGGGACAGAAGCTCTTCTTGTTACTCTTCACAATTACATCAGCAACTGATGGGAAACCACAGAATAGTATAATGTACATGGTGTGTTTACTGCTCTGATTTTACTGGTCCCAGGTCTTCATATCAACTAACAAATTCTGGCATACAGAGGTACTAGTCATGACAGAAGAGTCAGAATTATAAGCTACTTAAGTAAACTGGACATATAAAAATCCACAGAACCAGACAGGATGTATCTGAGGGCGTTGATGTCATTTCAAGGCTGCTATCAAATTTAAAAGGTCATGATGGTTGAAAAAGTTGCTGGTGACCGGAAAAAGGCTATACCCCAAATCCTGCCAGGAGCTATTTCCACATGTATAAAGAACAAGGATGAGGAATAAGCAAGGTCTCACTAGGGGCAAATTGTACCTGACCTAACTGATTGCCTCTGCTGTGATGATACAACTGACTGCATGGACAAGTGAAGAGCTGTAGATGCTGTTCACCTTGGCTTTTGCAAGCTTTGTTATACGGTATCCCACAGAACAGCTAGTTTGTTTGGTTTTGGGTTTTTTTTCTTTACCTTTTCTGTTATCAGCCCTTGCAGAATCTGCCAACGTCTGTTCATTGCTCCAAGCTGTTCTGCAAAATCAGTTTTGTCGCTCCGTTTACTTTCAACATCCTGGCTGCTAATCTGTAGTACTGATTGGTTCACAAAGTCTACTGTCAACTGTTTGCAATTTAAATCTATCTTGAAACCCTAGCAGGAAAAAGGGAATAAAAAAACCAAAACATAAGTACTATAATTTCTCACCTTCCTGCAAAACAGAGGAAAAATGTTCACAAATGAAAAATTCACCATAATTTAGTTAGAAGTTGCTTTAACAATTGACCAGCAATTAAAAACATTATCGCTTTCCCCTAAATGTTAAGAAACAAATAAGCAACATCCTGCCTTTGGAATAATGAATCTGCCTCACCCAAATAATTAAAAACATAACCTGCAAACATGTTGACATTGGTCTCATGGATCAGATTTTAAAAAACAAACAAACAAACAAAAAACAAAACCCAAAAAAACCCCACAAAAAACCCAAAACCAACTCTGTTTTGGTTTTGGTTTTTTTGTTTTGTTTTGTTTTTTTTTTTACCTTGTTTAGTCTCAGAAATTTTAATACAAAACCAACTAAGATGAAAAATATTCTCACATACAAAGAAGAATAATAGCCAAGAAGTAATTTTTCAGAAGACTCATGAAACAAATATGACACTGAAAAGAAAGTCACTGTATGCACATCTATTACAGGGGTGCTACTGATCTATTTTAAGAAGTGAAATTATGTTGTAACTTTATTCCTCAATAATTAAGATATAGCATCATACATTTTTGCTTCAGATACTGATTAAAATTATCTTGATGTGTAAACTACTGGACACATTCCATTCAAGAATGGGCTACACTTTGAGGAGAAGGTGATATTATGAAGAGAATTGGTAAAACAATTTACACAATTTGCAAAGTGCTTTGTGGGCTTGGGTGAAAGACACATCTAATAAGGTTAAATCATGTGCTATTACCTTGGACTTACCTGGAAATTTAGTGAGCATGATAAAAATTATATTCATCCCATAACTATTCCTCCCTGCTTTCTTTTCCACAGTATCAAATATCAACCAATTCTAATTTCTATATGCTTCTAATTACTCCATTATATAAGGGTTTGGGTTTTGCTTTCTTTTTTTTTTCCTTAAATCACTTATACTTTAAATATATATATATATATATACACTTAATGGGAAAAATCTGAAAGGCAAATAGATAACATTTCCACTCACTACCTTATACTTCTTCACATAATCCTGAACAGGTTTCTGTCCTACTAAATTTTTTATATTCTCTTCATCCTGCTGAATGGTGTTTTCCATCACAGAAATCCAGCTCATAATTTCAGTGATAGCATGACGAGAAGGAATTCTGTCCATCTGGAGCTGTAGAGATAACAGACTTAAAATATGTGTTGTGAAGAAAATAGATAAGAATCCCTTACTTTGCATTACCATAGTACTTTTCCTTTACCTGCTCTAATTTTATATTATTCTACATTCCTAAGATACCACTGATGTTTATAAAAAGAAAAAGAAATGAAAAAAATTATTTTCATAGGAGATATATTGTATAATCGCATGCATTCTTAATAAGAAATGTTTATATTAAAGGCTTTTTATTTCTATTTTTCATTGTACAAAGAAACTGGACAAACTGAAAAGATTACATTTACAAATTCCTAAAAGTTCCGTATTCTTATTCCATAATTCTGTATTGGGCTTATGTAAAAGATAAAGTTTAAGCTACACTCTTCCAGTCCTTGCAAATAGCTAATGAATAGGTCCATGTAAAGTAATTTCATACTACTGTTCTTTTGTGGTGATTTCCAAATAGGGTGATATTAAATAGCACCTGTTTTTTTCTTAAAAACTCACTTTCAACATTTAATACAGTAGAGTAGTGCTTGCTAACAGTTACTCAGAAATTACATTTTTAGGTAGACATACACATTCTGCATTACAAGATAGTTCAGAGAACTACTGAATGACATTATTTTCTTTTACATAAAAGACTCAGTTAACATTTGTTATCCTCTCTCCTCCTAAATCACAATTATATTACTAACTCTGAGAACATTCAAATTATAAACTGAAAGAAATGGCTTACACTCATATCCTCCTAGCAACTAAATACTAAACCGACTTTTAGACCAGTATAATTCACTATTATAGCATTAAAAAAACCCCAAAACTAAACATCCAAACGCCTCCTGATCCTACATACAGTAACAGAAACCTTACACAATGTCTTTGTCTTGCACTGACTCGAACAGGTTTAAATAAAGCTACTGCCCAAACCTGACAGGGCACAGGAATGACCTTTTCCAAAAAACATACCAACATGTTGAAAAAAGCTCATCTGTTCTTTGGCTAAAATTCAACAAATGCAACTGTGAAAGTCTGAAATTAATACCAATTGATGTTAGACAGTATGGGTAGGCAGGATTTAGATATAAGTGTAAGCTTTTCCACATTAAAAAAGAAATAATGTTGTTCCTATCTTGCTTCACATGGATAAATTAAGGAAGTGAGAAAGGCAGTTCCAACTGTACAGTCCGAATTTTCTGGAATATCAAAGGCCATCATGGGGCTTCCTTACCTGGTGCAATTTTTCTTGAACGGCTGGGATCTGTGTGAGCAGCTCTGTCCACTGACTGTCAATGTAGGACAAATCTGCACGCAACGCGGCTGTATCCACCTTCTTCAGCCTGAGGAGCTGGTTTCCAGTACTCAGGACAGAAGATTTCTGTGCTGATTTAGCCTCCACTTCTTTTGAAAACTCCTATAATCAGAATAATTTTTGTGGAAATACTCAACTTCTTGTACTTAAAGCTTCACCTCAGAAAGATAAGAATATCCTCCCTTCCCTTTAAAAAAAAATATATTTTCTATTAGTGTTTACCAACTATATTTCAGACCAAGTGAGGAAAAAAATTGTCTTCAACCATAAAGCTATTTTCTGTTTTCAGAATCATCAAGCTTTGAATGATTGCAAATGGCAAAGAAGTACTTAATGTGCATACACACCAGGTTTTGCAGGACAGCTCACCTACAGAAGCAGATTGGGACTCTTTTTGCATACGCACTACTTAAATGATGAGAAGCATAAATGTTTTTGGGTTTTTGGTTTTTTTTTCCTCCAGTTACAAATGAAGTGTCCTAGGTCCATGAATGACTTACCAAAAAGGAATTCAGGTGATCTCGGACAGTTTCCAGTTCCTGAGGAACTGTCAAAGACTGCTGGTTCCAAAACTCAAGTCGGTCTTTTGCAGATTGTAACCAACGTGTCAATTCATTTGATTCACTCTGATACCTGTCAAGATGTTTAAAGAAAATGTAACAGTTGACACCTCTTTTGCCTCCAACTAAGCAGTTTCTCCTCCATAAGTTAGAAGAAAAAACAATATGCCAGAATTGACGTAAAAATAAAAATATTTCATTTCCTTAAGCAAAATTCAGGAAAAAACATTTAATTTTAAAGACAGGCATGGTGTCAGGAAGCTCTTATTTCAGCAATTATACCCACGATTCCTGAATGAAGGACTAGTAACTAGGTTACAAATCTGTCTGGGCAAACTGTAACCCTACATACATAGAGTTTGCTTTCCAGTGGTAATGCCCCTACCAGAAGATGCTGAGGCTACTCATGCTACCTAGGTAAGCACACACCCTTTCTCATAAACTTGTATGCACATGGGGCTTCTAAATTAGTCATCTAAATAAGGTATCTTCTCACTTCCTCCCACCTGCTGTTATGTCATAGATGTTCTATAACAAATGAAAGAGCATGATAGCAATTCTATAGGATATTGTACAGAAGTCAAACTATCACATACATCTCAAAGTACTTTCTTTTAAATGTTGAATCTAATGGTTCTGGGTTCAAAATTACTTTGACCTAAACAGCAAAGGTGGAGAAGTTTATACTGTCCATTACATCAGCATTACCTTGTCCAGTGCTTCAATATTGTCTCCAGCCTCTGAAGCTCCTTGCTAACCTTACTGGTGTTACTTAACCAGTGTTCTCCTAGTTGGTTCAGTTGGCTTTCAAGATCTGAGCAGCTAACAGAAAAAAGGAGCCTTTTTCCATCATCTAGCACTTGGTATAATTTAGGTTGGTATTCAGTCAGGTTAGATCTCAGATGCTGTAATAACAGAGGAGATGGTTAGATAACTTTGCAGGTCTCTGTTACCGTACTTTCTCAATATTTAGGTGTCTTTCACTGCTTTTTGTAGAATATCCAATGTCACCATAGCACAGCACATTTTTTTCAGTCTTCTCCACTTCTAGACTTTGATGCAAATAGAGCTCTAATAACTGAACAGAATGTTATCTATGTGTCTGTGTGTGTGTTTCCATATAACATATATACAAACAAATAAATGTACAACTCCCAGAGAGTAGCATAAAAAATTCAAAGATAGTAATAAACTACTTGGGATGGCTTTTCAACCTAAAGGGGGCCATAGCACAGTCCAAGAATCTAGATTTGAATAACCTAATTTATGTTACTGGCAAGAGAAGCAGAGGAAAACTAATTTAGGGTCAGGAAACACAAAAAATGCTTAGGCATTAAAGAAAACCAAAATAAGACCCCCACACAATAGATTTCTTAAGTTCTCCTCATACCATTGAAAAAGCAGAAAGCCATCTGGTAAAAGAACAATACACATAAATTCAGAGTAGACAAGAAGTCAATTTGCAAGAAAAATTGGCAGACATTTTTCTGTAAAACAAAACAAGAAAAGAAAGAAACCAAACAACCCAACAAGCAAAGTGTCTGGTGTGGAACAAGACAAAGACAAAACACTAGACCAAAATTCTCATTTCAACAACAGACCAAAAAAACAGGATGTGGTAGAAAGCCTGTATTTAAACTACATGGTTTTCTTCCATTTGAGGAGCAAGGCAACTTAGGGAACTGCACGCTATTCAGCCTCCCCTTGCTCTCTGGAAAGATCATGGGGCAGATGCTCTTGGAATCCATTTTCAAGGACAAAAAGGACCAAAAGGTAATCAGGAATATTCAACTTGGATTCACTAACTTGACAGCATTTATGACAAAATTGCTGTCTCTGTGGATGAGACTGATTTCACCATGGCCTCTGACACTGTTTCCCACACGACCCTCCTCTAGAAGCGGAGAGGATGTGGGCTGGATAAATGTACTGTTACATGGTTTGAAAATTAGCTGTGTTACCAGTCTCAGACACTAGAGATCCAAGGCTTAATGTCTGGCTGGCAGACATCAGCTACCAGTAGCTGGCAGACATTACTACCAGTAATGTGTAGAGTACTCCAGAGATTATTGATATTTGAGCTTAAGCACCTTCGAAATCTTCATTAATGGCATGGATGATGACAGAGAGTGGTTCCTTAGTAAGTTTGGTGGGGACAGTAATGCAGGGACAAAAAATGGCAGACATTAGTCCACAGACACTTCGATAAATTTGAGGTTGGGGGCAGCAAAAATCTTAGGAGGCTCAAAAAGAAATACAAATTCTGTGCCTTAGGCAGGCTAACCCTGTTTCTCACTACAGGTTCAGAAGGGAATGGCTAGTATATTTAACCTGGCATCTTCCATTACCAAGACATTACGAATGAGACAAGCCACAGTACTGGCCTACATTAGGACTATAACCACCTGTATAAGTTATTTTATTATCTGCATGGTGCTGATGAGGCCACACCTAGTGCATCTGATTCTGTTCTGCTCCCACCTCCCACCAGTTCAAGAATAAGGAAGTAGTCAGGGTCTTCTGTAGAGCTATTAAGATGTTTAGAGACCTAGAGCACATGTCCTTTAAAAAGAGCCTAAGGGAGATGTGCTTATTTTAGACTGACAAAGAGGATCTAAGAGCCAGTCTAGCAATGGCCTACAACTATTTGGAATACAATTAAAAAGACGATAGAGGTAAACATTCCTCCAAAGTGCCATGCAAATAGAAAGGACAATGATGATAAGCTGAAAGTTGAAGGTTTACTCTGGGCATTAAAGAAAACCTTTTCAGTATAAGTGGTGTAGCACTGCAGTTGAGGTTTCCAAAGCCATTGCTGATCCAGGCCATAGCAACTGTCCTTCCATTTTGAGGCTTGACTAGATGATCTTCAAGGTCCCTTCATCCATTTTTTTCCACACAGAATGTCTAAAATGCACCAACCTGAAAAAGTGCAATCCGCTCTGTAAGCCTGTCCTCAGTCTCTTCTACCAAACCAACAGTGGGGATGCTATCTTCCACAGACTCCAACTGCTTGGCAAGTTCCTCGTAATCTTCATCCAGATGCATCCACGTCTGCAAGCACAAATTATCCATGTATATGGTGAATACTGAATCTGGGTATCTAGAATTTTTATTACCTGATTTCTCAATCTGAAATCCTATAGCTGCATGGCTATGAATGTACAGAAATAACAGCTAAAGTTAAGCAGCTGTTTTAAACATACAGGAACATAACTTGTGTCACCTGAACATCACAGCAGTTAAATAGCAAATACTACATGTAGTCTACCAGTGCCCTGTGTGTATGACAAAAAGGACTAAAGACTGTCAATTCTGTCCAAGGACAAGAAATCAATGCTATAGATTATTTCCTGGTGGTTGATCATAATGGCGGTACAGAAAGGACCATAGAATTCTTACCTCTAGAATGTATTCCAGCTCCACACCTCGTTTATGAGCCATCTTTAATACAGCTGAAGCTTGTGTCATTAGCTCTGAACGTGACTGAGTTTCCTTCAAGAGGGCAAAGCTGCACATCTTTCTAAAGAGTGTTTCCATCAGAATCATGTGAGACTCCAACCCCTGAAAATATTCCTGAGAAATTTGGGTGTGAGGGAGCAGGTAAAGGGAAAAAAGAGAAAGTGCAATTATTATTCAATTCTTTACCAGTAACCCAACATTATAAGACAATAGTTGTACAAGCAGGAATCTGTAGACATAGAATTAGATCAACTTACACTCCACCAAAATCTCACAAAATCCAACATGCAATTTAAAAAGGACAGTGGCCTTTTTAAAGAGAGAAACAGGTCAGTCATCCTTTCCATGCAAATGCCATTCTAACTCTCATTCCCTAAACAGAAATAGCTCAAATAAGATATGCAGTAGGAGAAATTCCGCCTTATAAAAAGAATGTGGAAAAGTCTTGTTATATTTTGGTGGTGCTATTAGAAAATGTAAATTTTTTTGTTGGAAAAAATTGAGTGGTGGATGAAACAGCTGTGTAGCATGACAGGACAAGAATAGGAACTTGTTATCGGAATAAGGAAAAATATGCAATCTACCTGGGTTCACCTTCAACAGAGCATTTGAAAGCCATTCAGTCAGAACAGTTCATTGATCCCAATTTAAAAAACAGAAAGTTTAAATATATTCTGATTTAATACTGGCTCCTGAACCTTTAGAAACAGAAGGTTAGCAATTTGCTTTGTACAAGCTTACAGTCATGATTAATCTTGAAACATGTCACAGTTTCTTACCTTATGTTTGTCAAGCAGTGATCGAACCTCTTCCTTAGAGGCAACAATCATTTTCTGGTCACCAGCCATCTTTTCTTGGCCTGTTTCTACCAGGTCAGCCAGGTCCTGCAAAGCCCGTTCATACTGCCTTTTAAGAGCCAGATTCTGGTTCAGATCACTCCGTCTGGATCCAATGATCATCATCAGCTCGTCATACTTATCCTTGGGGGTAAAAAGTAACCATGATGATTCTTGTTTTACACCTTACACATCTTCCTACTACTTAAGTGTACTCAAAACTGAGTCTAACTGAAAGTACACAAGAACTTGACCAGTTCTAGTAAAAGCAGAACATTTCCAGTTTCAGGTCACACTCAGCTATCTATCCCCTTTCATCCCCCCCGCCCCTTTTTTTTTTCTTTTCTAGTGACAGATCTGAGAATTAAAACCCAGCTCATGAGACACTGTTGAGAACAGCAGTCAACCTTTTGCAGACATTTGTGTTTGCATGCGAATATTTATCTGTTTGAACAAAGAGTCAACATGAGCTGAAAGAAAGCATGTTTTTGTGCTTTCATGTGATTAATACTGCTAATAATAGAGATGGTTGAAAATCTGATAAAGCAAAAGTAGAAAAACTAGGTGAATCTTTTATATACACTGAAAAGATTTTAAGTATGCTTTCCTGAACTGCCTTATGAACAATAAAGAGAAGCATACTAATAGCTTTGGTATCACCAGACAGGTCTAGAATGGAAGTTATGATTCATACCTGAATCTTAGACAGCTCTTGCACAGAAGGTTGGTCAATTTGTAGCTTTTCTACACGTTTCTTTAATTCATTGATTCCAGCATCTAGTTCCTTCAAACCTTCTTCTGCCTGCAGTATGACCTGTATTTGAAAATGACATCATTTAGTTTTAAGGATAATGACAGCTCTGTAACTGCCAAACAGTAATATTCTTTTCTATTTTCTGTCCAAAGTATTAATCATTCCTTTAATCTGTCAAAATTCTGAAGAATACTATAAAGAAAAGGTATTCATTCAAAGCTGGCAGAAACCAGCTTGATTCTTGAAGTTAAATACAATTTGGCATTATTACTTTCTTAATAACAAGCTGGTTTAGTATCATGCACTATGTTATACCAAACCTTGTGTCATGGTTTAAACCCAGCCATGCATCTCGTTCACTCACTCAATCCCCCTTTCTTGCCCTTCCCTCCTTCCTCCCCGCTCCTGGAGGGATGGGGAGGAGAATTGAAGGAATGCAACTCCCATGGGTTGAGATAATAACAATCCAGTCACTAAGGTATAACACAAATCGTTATCGCTATCACCAATAACAATAAGGAAAACAAGGGAAGAGGGTATGATACCACCCGCCAAAAACGAGTCCGACCGGGAAGTTCCCCCTCCTTCCGGGTAACGCCCAGTTACCTCCTGGGCATGACGTGCTATGGTATGGAATACCTCTTTGGTCAGTTTGGGTCCTATCCCTCCTTCCTCCCGGCCTCCCCTCCGCCCCGGCAGAGCATGAGGCTCACAAAGTCCTTGGTCAGGGCAAACATTGCTTAGCAACAACCAAAAATATTGGTCTTATCAGCCTCGTTCCCAGGTTAAGTCAAAACACCAGCTACTAAGGAGGAGAAAAAAACTGACTGCAATTGCTGAACCCAGGACACCTTGCTGTGAAGCTCCATGCTTTTAAGTACACAGCATAAGCACAAAAGGATGATTACTTGTTCTAACATCTCCTTTCAAGGCATTTTCTTTATTAACAGTCATTCCTGTCATATCTGAGCAACAAGAAATCAACCATCACAGCAGAAGACATGGAGGATAGTGAAGAACTGTGCACAGTTCCCTTTCAGGACCAAAACTACTGTCAATGAAAACTACTTATATATCCCCTTTGCACTTGGAAAATGACAACTTAATAACACAGATTGGTATTTGCAAATGTATGCAGGTGATAACTTGACTTTTTTCAATGGAAGTGATCAGCTTTCCTAAGTTTTTCAGCCTAGGAGTCTGTTGACATAATGCCCTTTGTAAAGGCCCTTTTCTTGGGTACTGCTTACCCAAACATGCTTAAACTATATATGCAAGTAGAACACCTGGCTCATAGTAATGCAGAGTATGCACAATACAGTCACTAATCTTACATTTCATGCAGCTAAGTTACATGGCTGATTAATGGCCTTACTTCTACCTTCCAATCACATCTTGAACAAAAAGCAATACTTTTAAATTTTAATGTTTTATCAGCCAAGATGTTCAGATGTTCAGAAACAAATCAATTCAGTTGCTTTTGTTAACCCATGCTATTTTCCTATTTGATAGTAAAATTAATGATATAGGAGATAAACTTTTGCCAATCTTTTGCATCAAAGAAGAAAGAGAAAAAGGACACAGAGTGCCAGCTTTCTTATTCATACAGGAGACTTAAAATTCCCTCAAAATTTCATTATCAGGTATATAAAGCCCAGTATTTCAGTTTAGCTGAAGGATAAACCTCTTCCTCTTAGTTGTCTGCTGGCACCAGACACCAGCAGGTCTTGGGTAACAAGTAACATCTGCAGAAAGTACCCCTAAGCGTACTTCTTTAACTTCTCTCATTTGCAAAACGGAAACAAGAAATCAGGATATATTTTGTCATATTAATAATTAATTATTCATCAGGCAATTCCTGCTACAGAAAAAAACCCAATTACTGCTTTAAATTAAAATGAGTAATAGTCAAGATATTACTATAAAGCAGTGCAGAAAAAAAGTGCCTTTGGTTTTTAATAAGGTATAATAGCTAAACAATTCAGTCAAAATAGACTTTTTTTGGTTTATTGTACTGCCCAGTGTATGCATAACTAAGTCAGGTAGGGAGACAAGAAAGACACTGTTGGTTTTTGGTTGGATTTTTTTAACTTTATAAACACACAGTACACTATTGGAAGTACTCATTTTCATATATGAACGTATCTGTTCTCCCCCCCAAAGAAACTGTTCTGTAGAATCCGTTTAGACTTTGAATAGAAATTTTACCTCTTCTCCCCTCCCAAAGTAACAGATATTTGGTAATACCTGCATTTGTTCTGTTTCTGGTCTCTCAGCTGCCTCTGCTAGTTTCTGCAAAACTAAATATTTGTTTTCAGCCACAGATGTAAACAGGAGTTTCAGATCATTCTGCAGGGGAAAACAACAAATTACAGCCAACCACAGCACAATGAAACTGAAAAATATTTTATGCTCCAAAAAAGTTTGAAGTGTTAACAATTTTACAACAGCAGCACTAATTTGAAATTGGAAGCATCACAGTTAGCCAGTGCAACATTTAATGTTGCTGAAAAGCCATAGCTAGATATAAATGAGCTAAAAGCCAAAGAGACTCCTATTCAAAACAAAGTTCTGCTTTTGCCATACAATTAAATAATTAATTAGCAATTATCATCAGCTTCATTTAACAAAGAATCTGTTTTTCTTGTGTAGCTTATTTAACCACATACATTTGTAAACAAGTTAGTTTTTACTCTTTAAGGCAAGTTTTTTCATTACAAACTTGAGCAAATATAAAAAGAAATAAATAAGGGTTCATCACACTGCAAGCCTAACTACACATTATAACTTTTAAAATACCTTATCAGACTAGACACACAAATATTATTCAACAATTTTGTCAACTTACAATCTATTAATCTTTTTTTTATGTATTCATCCTAATAGAAAACTATCAGGAAAATTATATAAGGGGTGAATTAATGATATATATTTTTTTTATGCAGTAATTTTTTAAAATACTAAATATCTAAAATACAACAATAATGCACAGGATTCTAATAAATTTGTCTTTCCTCAGCAAAAATATGGTTATTTTCATTAAAACTAAGCCACAGTGGAGGCTGTATATAATAATAATAGGGAAGAAGATGGAGACCAAGTAAGACCTGAAAGCATTTCTAAATGCTGTTTTAAAAGATTTCTAAAAGTGCATATTTCTCCACTTCTTTCTTTTATTTTCTGCTGTGCTCGGTATAGATGGCTTGAGATACAAACTCTTATAAAGTAACAGGATGGCTTAAAGGTGATCAGATGGGAATCAATACTATGTTTTCTGCCCTATCTCAGCTAATAAAACCAGTGTACTCTATCATTTATGAAATTATAAAATGTATAGAGTGGAACAGTCAAGTTGCTACTTCTCCTTTGAGAACAGCAGTCAAGTGCTTTCTTTTATGTAATTCCAGCAGGGTGAGAAAGCATTGCTTTTAAGTAATCACATGAGTTGCAGAAGGCTTCTATCAAAGAGTTTAATTTTTGGATCAGATTTGGGTACCAAATTTTGCAAAGCTTAAGAAGTAGTTTGACTTTTCAGTAAAAACCTGTGTCAACCTTGTTCTTTGATTTGGTACCAAAAATTCTTGCTTTGAGAATCACATCCTTTACATTCCCATTTGATGTGTACCCCTCAATTCCTTCAAATAGGCATCATACCTTGAAAGTTACTATCTGCTGAAGCTGTTCTTTCATCTGATGGCATCTCTGGTTTACTACTGACTCCAATAATGTCAGTCTTCCCAGCAGACAATCCAAAGTGTCTTGTATAATACTCCTGTTATCACCATTCTCAGGAAATAACTGAGCAAACAAATTCTTGTTCTTATCCATCTCTTCTGTTATTTCTTTGATTTCTTTGACAAGAGACTGTTTTTTTTAGAAAACAAAAAAAAAGTGAAGAAAGTGACAATCAGCCATTCTGGAAAGCAGGCAAACACACTGCCATAACCATTGTCAATTCTGCACTGACAAAGTAATTTTTTATATTCTTAATATAGACACGCTAAGAAGTTATGCAGCTACACTATCTCTGACAGTAAAAAGCCTCCAGACTGCTCTGAGGAAAATAAGTGTTGAAACAAAATGATGTGGAATCAGAATGGTTGGGGCTGGAACGGACCTTTAAAGTCCACCCCTTCTGTCATGAGCAGGGACATCTTCAACATGAGCAAGTTGCTCAGACTCTGGTCCAACCTGACCTTGAATGTTCCCAGGGAGGGAACATCTTTCACCTCTTTGGACAACATGTTTCAAGGTTTCATCACTGTCATGGTAAACAGTTTCTTCCTTGTATCTTACATGAATGTATCCTTTTTTACTTTAAAACTATCACCCTTTGTCCTATTGCCTCTCCCTTCCCTGCTTCTCCTGTTCTCCTCTCCTCTTCACCGCCCTTTCATGTTGATGAATTTGTAGCTATTTCTGTACCTCAGAGCATTCTTCCCTCTTTTTCACTTCATTTCAATTTCAACAGTATGGTGTTTGCTAACACTTAGCAAAGAAGTTAAAACTAAGAAAGACTCTGTATTTAATTCTCTTCCAACCAGGCAAAGTTTGGGTCAGGTGCTGCTTTCTGCAACATTCTCTACATAGTCAATAAAGTTCTACCACTATTGGTACTGCAACTTGATTGATTGATGGCTGGTCTTCCTGAGCGAAGATTTGGGAAGAGCTTTTACCCATGCTTACTACAAGCACAATGACCAAGGACATGTGGGATAGGCAAATTACATAAAGATTATGACAGCAACAGTCATTTGTCCAGGATTCTAGTATTTTCTCTCTACACATTATATAAAAAGCACCCATACTGACAATTTAAAGTCCACATCATGGATCCCTTACCTCTTGTTTGAAGAGGTATGTTTCTGTTTCTTCCTCTGGCAACAGAGCTGTAGCAACAAAGACCTGGTCTTCCACACCATTTAGCCACAAGGATGTGGATGTGACACCATCATACAGCTTCTGTTCAAGTTGCAGGCTTTCTTCTGCCCGTCCAACCTGGGCAAAAGGAAACAGAGAAGTCCAGAGCGGAAGTACAAAATACTCTAACATCTTACATCTGTGAAAGGGCTGGATTTCCAGGTGGGAGCTAGAGGAGTTTTCATTGTAAATGTGGCTCTGCTGGAGGATAGGTGTAAAGACAATTGAAAGGTTACCTCAGATGACACATCTTCAAAGACCTGATTCAATTCAACCAATACAGGTGACACGGAGGATTTAGCTTCATCCTGTCCTTTCTTATACAAAGGCATTCCAGATATCAGTCTGTTTGGTCTGTTATAAAACTGCTGAGAGAGATGTAATCATTAGGATGCTCCCACCATATACAGGGCACAAAACTCAGCAATACGGACTCTACTGCTAACTGAGGATATCACAAAATAATGCTCATGGTTCTCCCATGACTGTTCTGTGCAATGAATATCTTGAATAAAAGACTGATCAACAGGAGGTTCATTAGAAATAATTGTGGCTAGAATTAGTAATTATTTGGGTTTTGCATTTGGTTTATTTTTAAAAAGAAAAATTAATTATTTTTTTAATGAAGACAAGATATTTAAAACTTTGGGAGTGGGTTTAAATGTAATTTGATATAAAGAATAGACCCTAAATGTATTAGCAATAAAATTCAGAAAGTATGTTAATACAGATCTTGTATTGTCCCCAGTTTAGTTGATTAATCCCTGGTTTTTTCAGTATAAATTCTGTTACTAAAATCACTTGTTTCTTTGTAACATACCCACTAAGGTCAAGAATCGAGTGTAACCAATACATTCTACCTGCAAATATCAGTTTTTCCTCTAAGTTGTTGCCAGACTACTGTCAATCCCAATTTGTTACAGAATTATCCTGTGTTAGATAAGTGGGTCAAAATTTTGTCTGGGCCCTTTCATCCCTCCTAGTGCACTCACCTGAGTGGTAGCGCAATTCAAATCACTTGGAAAGAGAACAGTGCTAGTGCCAATATTCAGTATTTTTTAAAGACGTCACAAAAATAAATTGTTCCATATTCTCTGCATTAACTACATCAGCTTAATATATCTCCTATGGACATACTGTACCTCATGCTGTGACAACTGCTTTCATAGAGAAAATTCAAAGAGACACTAAAAATAGCTACCAGCTGTTCCTGTCCCAGAGCTTTCTGAAGCAGTCTCTGTTTTGTATGGAATTCTTGGTTCAGGCTTTCCCATTTCACTTTCATCTGTTCTTCAGACAATGGCTTCTCACCTTCCAAGACCAGCTCCTCAGAAAGTGTATCAGGCTTCTCACTGAACGGGAAGATGCATAAAGATTTAACTAATACAAAAGCTCTAACTATATAAGGTGTTTATTTCACCTTTCAGTTAGGAAATTCTACATTTAAATTCTATGATGCTTTTTAAAGTTTTGACTTTTTTTGACTCCAGTACCTCCTCTCTCAAAATGCCAGGAATACAAGTTTAGCTCTGGTAAACAGTAAGTTAAGTTTGTCTTTAGCTGTTTGATTTCTGTGCTTGTTTACATAGTCTAAGATCATGTAACAGGAGGAAGTCTCAAAGAGAGGAGATAAGAACTTTCTGGCATTATAATAAACCACAACACTGAATTAACACAAATGCTGAGGAAAACACACTGAGTACAGCTTAAATTCCCTATGTGTTAAGTCTTGGTTCTGCTGCCTCGAGAACTGCCTTTATGGTCAACTTTGGCAGACTACAACGTTTATAGACATTAGCTATGATTCACACACCAGTGCTAGACCATAAAGTTACAGTAACTGATCCACTGCTTGTCTACTGATCCCTCCTAGTTTGTAATTTTAGTATGATTCTTGATAGTAAGAATGAAAGAATTTCTAAATGCTGGAAGTGATTTATCAGCAGAAAACAGCTTGTATAACTATATTATCAGACCCCTGAATTGTAAATCAAGACTCCAGTATAGCAGGTGCTGTATAAATATGGTAAAACAAAAATTATACGATTATATGCAGAAGGGGATGTAAACGTAAGAATGACAAAGCACAGTCGTAAAAATTTACTTTGCAGAAGAACACATGAAAGCACACCTTACACATACACCTTCTGGAGCACCGTGCTGTGTTAAGATTTCTTCTCCACGGCATGCTACTGACCGAAGCAGACTCTTCTGTTCTTCCAGCTCTTGCTCCAGTTCCTAGCAGAGCAAGTTACAAAAACCAAAATGAACCTCAGACAGACTGGTTTTGCTTTGGCAGTATATGTCTGCATTTTATAACTGTCAAGCAAAGACAGTTGAGCTGTTTCTGATACGGCTTGTTTAAGCACAAAAAGCAGTGCAAAAACTCTACACAGAGACACAGAAAAAAATGGGTACATAAGCTGCATTGTTGAACTAATTGACCAGTGCAATGCAGTTTTGAGAACCTACTGAGGATGTCTGTGTATCACAATACATCTTGTAATGTATCTTAGCTTCTATAGAGACAGTGTTGATTACTACTTTAAGGAATTAATGTCATCTGTTTAGAGTAACTTTTAGGGCTGATTCAGTTTAATTCTGCTGATGAACAACGGAAGTACAGAGTGATTCAGTGATCTGACCAAGGAAGTCTTGTCTGCCTGGCTCCAACAGATATAAAATAGTGAGCTCAGATGTACCATTACAAAAGCACTGAGTAAGAAACAGGAGATTTCAGTGGAAATATTAACAAGAATGGCTCAGCTTAAGCACACCTGAGATGGAAGTAAAAGAAATGCAAAACACTAACTTTCTGTTGCTGCAGGGTGCTCTGCTGTTGCTGTGAGCGAGTAGTTCTTGCTTGTGCCAGCCATTCTTGTACACTGGGGCTCTGTGAGGAACCAAAGTCTAGATCTCTCTCCTCCTTGTCTTGTAAGGATCCCTGCTTTGAAAGAAAAACAAAGACTATTACAAAATCTTTTTTATACTGTTAAGACAGCTGGCAAGTCCAGCTTATTAACCCAAACTCACATGCAGTTCCACCTTCCACCTCAAACTACTGGCTCTCATAAATTCTGAAGCGAGCAAAGGCTCGACTTCTGACTTTTACTGGTTATTATAGCAAGAAAGCATCCCTAAAAATGTAAAAATAAACATGCATCACTGCACCCAGATGAACCAAAGATCAGAGACTGATGTGTTTCTGAAAACTTCTAAAAACCATCACTGATCTGTAATGGAGGATGCAGATTTACCTGGTGATTCAGGGAATCACAGAATCCTAAGGGTTGGAAGGGACCTTGAGAGATCATCTAGTCCAACCCCCCTGCGAGACCAGGGTAACCTAAATTACATCACACAGGAACCAATGGGTTGTTTCTGCCAGGATTTTAGTTCAATTAAAGCCTTTTTTTTTTTTTTTTTTTCTAAAGAAAAATAAAGAAATGTTGTTTACAAAT
>NDXB01005468.1:132623-144603 GCA_002631895.1 Agapornis roseicollis
TTTTTTTTTTTTTTTTCTCTAAAGGAAAATGAAAGAATGCTGGTTGACAATCTGGCCAAAATGTATCTATCAATATGTACGTAACTCCATCCGTGTTTGGCAGAAACAGCCACGTAACAGAAGATTATATGATATGAAAAGTAAAGACAGTAAGAGAGATGAAGCCACAGAATGTTAAAATAGAACAACAAAAGTAAGTGTTCCTTCACTTTATGCTTCTATCATTATATTTTTCCAACATTAGTGATTAAACATGCTTTCTGTTTAAGCAAAGCAAAAAAGCACAAATGCCTTAATAGTCCCAAAGAATGAATTATCAGCTTCTTGACTTCTGAAATGCATGTTGGTTGCAAATTTAAATTATTTAACAGACACTGCATTGCAGTGTAGGGATTTTAATATACTAGTTCTAATGTTAAAGCCAGACTTGTAGGTCTGGCTACTTAGATATATATGCCTCTCTGTGCCTGTACAATTTGTGCCTTTTTTATTAGTATTAAAAAAAAAACCCAAACAGAAAAACTTCAAGAGCTAAAGCTGGGACTTAATTCCTCTCCCCTTTTGGCCCATATATCTCATTTATGTTTTCTCTGTTAATCAGCTCTTATTCTAAATAGAGTAAGAGCACAAATGGTTCAGACCATGAGGCTCCCCAACACAGAAAACACATTCTGCCTTCCAGACAGCCTTTGTTTTAAATCAGGCAAGGACCATCAAGGCCAAAAGTGTCTGAGAAAACCTATTTTGCCTCACCTGGTACTCCTTATAATAACAGCTGGGATGGATCTCTGCCACCAGAGTCCCTGGCATCAAGCACTCAAACAGCAAAGTTTTGCTAATAGTAGAAGTTATGTGTAATTCAATTTTGGGGAATGAGAAGTATACTGGAAAGGACTGATTAGTGTTACAGGATACAAATTGAAGATGAGCAAAACCAGCAAGCAGGCATCTAGAGCTGGAAAGAACCATTAGCCCTTGCTCTATGAAATAGCTTTGTTTCACTAAGGATTGACTTTGCAGGTAAACTGTGACACGGCGTGAGAACTAGTTTCTAGAAAAGCTGATGTGGTTAGTGTGTAATCAATATGATTATAGGATATCAGATGAGGCAAAGAAAATATTATGGGAGGAAAATCCCCCAATCTTTCTGTAAAATAAATAAAAAAACAAATAAAAAAACCACCCCTGCTTCTAGGGACAATACCTGTTCACCTTGTAAATTCCTTTAGAGACCGGTATCTAGTTCTTCATTGCATTTGGCCAGCCTGGCTGATTTCAGTCATATTTTGAGTATCCTCTTCTCTGGGAAGAGGGCTGAGAAGCTATGGTTTTGGACTTATACTAAGGCAAAGAAAGAGTAGTCCCCCAGTTCCTGCAATAGCAGAGTGTAAAAATAGCAGATTGTGGCATTGTGGATGCAATGAGGTTTTCCAAATACGTTATCATACATGCTTTTTAGATCAAAATTATTTGTGAACCATATTGTCAAGAATATGGATTTGAAAAAAATACACTTATATTTTCATCTGAATTCTGTCTGAAGAAACTGTATGACATGTCCTTTAAAAAAGCCAGGGAAATAAATGCTTGAAGCTGTCATTCCTGGGGACTATGTACTGCAGCACAGAAATAATAGGAAAATCCCTGAAGAAAATGTGATTGAATTGATCTTTCAAAGGAGTTTAGAATTGTATAAACTTATCTCAAACATATTCGTCTTGTGGAACTTAAATCATCCCTCCCACAGACACTTTGTAATAAAATGCAGAGAATCTATCTGTTCATTGCTTTCAGTTTTGTTTTTGCTTTTTTCTGCAGAATCCATTCTACTTCTTTGGGTGTTTTAAAGGAGTCTATTTATTTTTATTGCCCCTGAGTCATAGAATTTAGTAGATAACAGTAATAACGCAATGTTTTGCATATCTTTCAAAGTGCTTGAAAAATGCTGTATTTGGAAACAATGGGTCTGGAACTCTCCTGATCCAGCATGTTTTTGATTATTTTCACTGCTTCATTTTATGAATAAAGAACTTGGTCTTCAAATCCCTTTTTCCATGTTAGAGACATTCATTAATTAAAATTGGAAGAAAAAGCTGAAAATCACAGCATCTCACAGTGGCTTCTGAAAAGCTTTGTGCCACAGGAGTAACAGATGTGATGAAATAGTGATTTAAGGAAAATATAACTCAGTCTTTACAATGTTCTTTGTCTTGCAGTGTAACTTGGGAAGATCCTTCCTTTTCTGGGTGCAGGCTGATCTATGCCTCTGGATATCAGGTTATCAGTAAATCTAGAGACATGTATAAGTCTGAGTTTCTGAGTGAGCAACAACACTGTCAGCATATGTTTCTCAGAGTTAATAATGGCAGCAGATAGAATCAGTGCTTTTTTGGGCATCTGATGCTCTGAGCCTCAGTTCATAAGAAATACTTTATGCCTTATTGTTCTAAAAAAAAATTATAGAATTTCTCATTTGAAGAAAAATTGATCAAAGACAATTCGAAAATGTTATATTGCCTATATAATTTTCTTCCAAGACTGTAAGTAAAGTAAAAAACAAGAAAAGTCTTGAAATTCATAAAGAAACTTAAATTTTGCATGCATCTAGCATCTTAAATGATTCATATTCTACATCCAGAAATTATTTTGTTATTTTCAGTACTAGAAGAGCATTCAAAAATCTTAAAAGTTTAAGTAAACTTAACCACACCACTGTATTCTAAAATGCAGCACATTTTAAAATGCATATTTTAAAATGCATGAAAAAAGGTTGTGATGCCTTTTCATTTGCAAGGCATTAGAATATACTGTAATATGCCTACATGCTGTTGATAAGACTTCTCATTTGCCTAATCATGAGGTTTAATATGCAAGAACAACATTAAAGTTGCTTCACCTTAGAGGAAATTGGAATAAATACCTGGGTTTTTTTTCCTCTTCCCCTTTATTTCTGTGTGTGTGTTTGTTAGTTTTTTTTTTGGTGAAGCTATGTTAAGTTTTATAGTTATCCAGTTGCTTCAGACTAAAAATAGTTCTTAGCATGTCAAGTGACTTTTCAAGCCAACCTTTCAGTAGACTTTAATCTGCATTACAAGCTAGAAATCTTTGAAGCTTATCATGTTTAATTTGCACAGCAAAGCCCAGAAAAGAAGTAAAAGAAAAGGGGGAAGGGAGTCACACCAGGGCAAGCAAATTCAAACCACTCTGTCACGTTACATGGAAGGGTATCTTGTATGCATTCAGCTCTCCACATGCTAGTTTAACCTGAAGAATGACCAAAACCAAATGTTAAATAAAGCAGACCAATGCTGCTAGGAATAGAAACCTAGGACAAGACTGAGTTTAAATCCATCTTCCTTTTTGTAAAACTTTGTTTGGTGTAATGATGCCACTAAGTATTAGCCAAATATATATATATACACATTCAAAATGTTTCCTTATTTTGATGTTGTCTGTGGTGTTGTGCATGTTGTATGGAGGAAAGCATGTATTTAGGATTATCCTTTTGTTGGGGAAGAGATCCTGCCTCAGAGCAAATGCAATCTCAAGGGAACTGGGAACAGGAATAGAGTATATTCAGACCAAGCTAATCATTTAGTTTCTTCACTTCTGTCCTCTCAGTGAAGACAGTGAGGTTAGGATAGTTTCACCATGAAGCAGTGCTGGCAACAGAAATGATTAATTAAAGCTTGCTAGGCAGTTATTTATTTTGGGGTGTAATTCCATTTATTAACTAAAGATGAGTAACTCAGTCTAAATCAGTAAAATATTTCTACTCCTCAGTTGCATAAAACTGCTATGAAATCCCCCAACCTTCTGCCCACTGTAAAACCAGCTGAAAAAAGACACTTACCCGAATGTTGATTTGTTTGTCGTGGAGCACTCTCTGCAGCTCCAGAAGGCTGCCCTTCAATGTTCTGAGTTTCACAGCCAGCTGCTCTGCCTCGTCCTTGGTATGAGCCTTCCCCTCCATAAGCAAGTTCTCGTTGTGCACAGACAACTCTGACAAGGCTACCACCTTCTGCTCTATTTCAACCAGCATGTTCTGCAGCAGCAAAAACAAAGAACCAAAATCATACATTTCCCAGCACCTGTCACGCTTTCCAGCAAGACGACCTGTGGCCTACCTCACTTGTCACCAAGCTAAGGGCAAGTCAGATTATCATTGCTTTGCCTTCCACTTCCTTTCAGAGTCCTTAGGAATATGCTTGCAAATGTTTGCCTTTGCCATTTCTGTTTGCAACCTTTTTCAAAACAGGAAATTAAAAAGTTATTTGAAACAAAGGATTTGTTGTAGAGGAGATGCTCTTTATTTGCACATTAAAGGTACGGGTGCCTAAGATGCTAGACTGATATCCATCATAAGAAAAAAATAGAGCATGCAGCTAGAGTTACTTTCCTCTTCTTTCATGTACATTCAGTGCAATGCTTCCTACCTCCTCCTTTGTGTTGCTCTGGCTAGGTTGATAAGCTTCTCTTCTCACTATTTGCTCTTTCTGATTGGTGCATGATGGACTTAAGGATTTCTGTATAATCCTCTTTAGTCTAAAGAGAGACTTAAAGTGACAAAGCTCTGGCATGTTTATTCTCAAAAGCTACTTCCTTGACATCCCATTAACTATTTGTGTATTACAGACATAGTGCATATTTTGATCTTCCAAACTCAAAGCTCACACAATTCTTGAAAAAAAACCTAACCTGACATCAAATGTTTTTGCTTCCATAGCAACCATCTAGTATAAACTTACAAGTATTTCACCTGAAAGAATGCATACAGGATAAGATGGGCAAAGTCTTTCAGAAGTGAAAACAATATAGAACTTTATATAAAGATTACTGTGTTAAGAATTTAAGAACAAGCAAAGGAATAGCAGTATTAACTTTTCCACACAGTTAAGCATTCTTCTTGTGTTTTCTATAAATTATATTAAAAAAAAACCCAAAAACTTGCTTTAAGTTCCCAGGTCTTATTTATATACAACAACTGCTCCTAAGGATGAGTGATGAAAGAACACACAAGACTGAGCTGATTGAAAATTCCAATAATGAAGCTGTGTCAGTGGAAATTTAACCTGATGTTGAATTCATCGTACTTACAGGAACTTAAACTTCCATTTACCCTAAACCAGTCGAGATCCTCAGTTGATAAGGGGCCAATATCGTTTTATATGAAAGGGGATCTTTTGTCCACCTATCTCTTGTCTATGTTGCAATTTTAATTATAATGGTCATACAGTTCTAAACTCTCATTTAAAAATGGAAAAACTCCTACTAATTTGAGAAACTGTATGTTACAACTGATCCAAGTCTTGTTAGTAAAAGTATATGCAATGACTAATGCAGCAGAATGTTTTTCCTCTGTTGTTTTGTATTTTGGGCTGATAACATTAACTACTGAGGATTATAGTTTACTTTTGACTATGGCTAGGGATTAGTCCTGAAGAAACACAACACTGTCACAGGTACAGCTGGTAGTGCAAGTGTATTCTTCAGCTGGAAAAGGAGGAGTAAGAAAGTACAATGGCAGGTGTTTGCATGCCTAGCAAGGGAGCTGTTCAACAGCTGTAGCAGAGCAAAACCCATAACTGCAGTGAACACAAATGTTCTTGCAGTTCAGATACCTTGGTTTTTTACTGCTATGTTTGCATGTGCTTTCTAAAGCACTATGCAATCTTGAATAAGGAATTAAGAACAGGCTATATTTTACAAATAACTGATGAAGATAATTGAGCATATAGGAGGTACTAAGGAGCTCAGAAAATTCTTCCCATTAATATGCTGCCTCATCCCACTCAACAATTAATTGTCTTAACATTTATGTTCCATATTTGACTTTTACTCAGATAAAACTATGTCAATCCTGTTTGTCTAAACATTCCAGGACTGGTAATTTTACCTGACAGTCTACCAGCTGTGCTTCCATGTCCATAGGTTCCTCAGGAGCAACCAGAGTACTGTCAAGTACTGCACGGGTATTTAGTAGCCAGTGGTCAAGCTCATCAGCTTCACAACGGTACCTTTGAAGAGCCTGCTCTTGCCGCTGTTCTTCCAGCTGCTCGTTCAGTTTTTCCTAGCAGTACAAATTACATTTAATTTTATAAAAGAAATACACTACAACAGTTACTTAAAAAAGAAAAAAAACCCAACCAACCAACCAAAACCGCACCCTCTCTTTCTTTCATAACTTATATATATTATTTTTAAGCTATAATAAGCCCTTTCTTTGGTAAGTTGAAAACCTCGATAAAATATTATTGCTTTCAATTGATGAGCATGAGTTTCTGGTGACTGAAATTTTCTTTCAGTTCAGCCACTGTATTTCTATTTTTTTCAGTAAATCTCTGCTATTATAGTCTTCTAAAGGTGGAGTCTTTTCTGCCTCCTCTCGCTGCTGTCCTTTGGATTCCCCCCTACATTGATTCAGTTTGCTCAACTAGCAAACTGTTTGCTTATGGAAAAAGATGCATGGGGGCATATCACTGGGAATGGGCTGCAGGGAAAGGAGAGCAGCTTTGCCTTTTGTGGAAGCTGCAAGCTACTGTATTGTCTCTCAAGAGAGGCACAAGATGGGTACTTCAAGTACCAATAGAATACTGGTGTGTTTCTGGTGTAGCTACTGAGCGTAAAAAGAAGTATGAAGAGCTGTCTACCTTGTCCCGCCTCCTGAAGGATCCCTGTGCCATGGGGTGTGGAAGGACATTAAGGTCCAGTGGCTGCTGCAACAGCTTTGCAGCAATACAAAGGCCCTGGCTCCATCTATCAGCTGGTCTAGCAATTGGACAGACAGGGAGCAATCAGCAAGACTTGCTCACCCTTTAATAGCTCCATATGAATTTGAGAACAGGCTAAATAGGTGAGTCCAGTGTGTGAGGATCAGGGGCACAAAGTCTAGGGAAACGCCATTAACAACCCTAGCAAGTTTACTGATAACACAACATGTGAGAAGTGTCCAATACACCAGATGGATCCCAACAGGCTGAAGAAAGGAACTGACAGGAACCTCTTGAAGTTGAACAAAAGGAAGTGCAAAGTCCTGCACCTGGGAAGGAACAACCCCAGGTAGCAGTATATGCTGGAGGCCAACTAGATAGAAAACAGCTTGGCAGAAAAGGATCCTGGGGTTCTGGGTGGACACCGACTTTAGCATGAGCCACCAATGGACACTTGTGGTAAAGAAGGCTAATGGTACCCTGGGCTACACAAAGTGTTGCGCTGTGTCCAGTTCTGGGCTCCCAAGAACAAGTGAAATATGGAACATTGGAGAGAATAGAGAGGATTTCAGGAATAGGAAACAGATAGAATGAGATGGTCAGCGGATACATAGATGTATCGGATAATGTGGAACCTAAGCATGCTGCAATTAGTATGGAACAAGGGAAGAAGATTGCACCAGATCTGGCTAGGATGAAATTAAATTCATTGCAGCCTGCAGGGTGCTGTGCTTTATGCAACTGTGGCTAAACCTGTCTGAAAACAGAAATGTTTTGGCTATTGCTGAACAATGCTAGCACAGAACTAAGGATTTCTTTCCACCTGCCCCTCATAAAGGCCAGTAGGCTGGGGAAGGGCAAAAGGTTGAGAGAGGACATAGCTAGCACAGCTAAACTGAACTGACCAAAGGGATATTTCATATGAGCTCATGCTCAGCAATAAAAGCCCAGGTAAAAGGGTTAGGGGAGAGGGGCCATTTGTGGTTATGGTGTTTGTCTTCCCAACCAACAATATGGTGAAACCCTACTTTCCACAAAAGTGGCTAAACATCTGCCTGCTGATGGGGAAGTAGTGAATAAGCTCTTCATTTTCATTTGCTTTCACACACAGCTTTTTCTTACCCTATTAAGCTGTCATTACCTTGATCCATGAATCTTTTTGTCTGCCTTCTATTTTTTCTCCATTCTGCAGGAGAGGGGAGTGAGGGTGAGTGCTTGGCTGCTAGCCAGGGTCAACATACCACACTTCTGTGAGGAAATTCAGACATGTATGTGCAAGGCAAATCCCTCAAACAGGGACATGTTTGCACAGCTTTTCCGAATGCTTAATTTTAATGGGAAATTAATAATTACATGTTAGAATAATTTAAAGAATAATGATAGTTGTTAAAGAGTTGTCAAATAACCCAGAGCTGAACAGTTCTCAAGCTCTAGGTATTTATATTAGGTTCAGAGAAAGAACAATATTAGCAACCTGCACCCTCAACAGTAACATGTATTTGTTACCTATTCTATCTGCATTGCTAAATTTACATTCCTGCAGTATCCGGACAGATTTTATCTGTGAAATCAGAGCTACAAAGTGCACAGGTTATATTATTGAATACTGTCTAATTACCATACATATTCACTATTATAGCAAAGTAATTGTGAGAATTTTAATAATAGTTGATAGCAGTGTATCTGACTCATGCTTTATCTCAAAATTATTGGTTGGCATCTTAAGAACTACCAAGCAGCTTGTAAGATCCTTATTCTCCTTCTAGTTCCTTATTTTTACAGAAAAGTAATTTTTATTCCAAGAAGGAAAAGCTGAGTGCAATTTTTAAAGAATAACAAAAATATTTTCTCTGGACTTATTCAGGTCATTGTACAGAACTAATGCAGTTGATACACCCTGGGGGCTCCCCTGTAACTCAGTGTTGTGGTTTAACCCCAGCCAGCAACTAACCATGGCTTAGTTCCACTGAGTCAGTTCTACTCAGTCTCTCAGAATCAACTGATACTGGAAATAACAGCAGTTGCTGTGTTTGTGACAGTTCTCAGCAGGACAGCAGCAAAGATGCCCTGCAATGTTTCAAGTAGCCAAACTAATGTAGCCAGCATTAGCATGACTATATGTTCTCACCTATATAATTCACACAGCAACATTCCTATGCACAAAGGACTTTTTAAAAATCACCTTAGTTTTGAAATATTTTCGGTAATGCTGGTAGACAAAGAAATAAATGGGTGCATCTTTCCTGATAAAAGTCTGCATATCATTCACTGGTAAGATGAGCACAGACAACAATGGAACAGTTTAGAAGAGGTGTTATTTCTTGTTTTTAGGCTTTCCTCCTTCTCAGAGAGGTGGCTCCTTAAAATTTTATTGTAGGTAACATGACTTCTGATACCTGCACTTCATTACTTCTCCTGTGGAGAACAAGGAATACCAAGGGAACCTACTGAGAAAAATGTCAATGTGGATATTAAAAACCAAATAAACTTATATATGTATATATTACATAACTCCTGCAGTGTGTTTCCAAGTTCCCTCTGGTTGCTTACCACCTAGCATTAAGATAAGGGGTTTGTTAAAAAAGAGTGATAGTTTATTAGTGAAAGGAATTGTGAGAAATGAGCAGAACTAAATTTACTTTTTCAATTATCACCACTGAGTGGTGACTAAAAACCTCAGTGAAAGCACAGGTCTGCCAAAAGTGCCTCTCAGAATCTGGAACAAGACCCACTTCTACAGTTGTACCTCTAATAGCTGTCGTTTTCCTGATGCCTTCATTCGAATTGTGGCCATTCGTTCTGCCAAGACCGTGAGAGTGGATTGCAATGCCAGCTGATCAGCAGCTTCTGTATCCAGTGGTTCTGAAACCAGCTCCTGGGCTAATGATGTCTGAAGTTCAGTGATTTCTTCTTGCAACATCAAAATCTCATCCATCAAAGCCTATTTAGAAATGAGACCAGAGGAAGTATTTGCTTCATTTATCAGTGAGAAGAAAGTATCTCAGCAGGCTTAATAAAAAATTCAAGATAGCTGTCCCAGGGGAGCATAAGGAACACAGAGTACAAGAATATATCACTGCTGGTTTGGTAGAGTCTGAGTCCTGCTTTTAGGTGATTAAGCCAGGATCATACATCTGATAACTGAAATGTGGATTTAATTACTTACCTGGAATTTGAAACATATCACCAGAAGAAAGTTTTTTTGAAATATTATACATACAAATCTATTCTTCAAAAAAATTTTATGCAGGGTATTCTAGTAGATACAGTGAAGATGATGAACAAGTTAGTGCGTGTATGCTTGTGAGAGTGAAACAAGGGCATGAGTTAGCTTCCAGCCTGAAACTTACTAATTCCACAAAGAACACCCAGCAATATATGTAAACATCCAGGGATTAACTCCATGGTGTAAAAGAAGTTACTACCACCGTTCTTATCCCATAGATTGGTTTCCAAGATACCTACAAAAGGATGCTGCATTACCAGTACCTTAGAGCAGATACTGTACACCTTCACATCTGAAAGTATACACATTGGATGCACAGGACATAAGACAGTGCTACAAAAGCCAAAAGTTATCCTTTTCAGGTCATGGAGTTCCTACTGATATTAAAACTAGCCTTACCACATAGTTTCAAGCTATCAAATAGAAGGCTTAGTTGATTACAACGTAGATAGATGTCAGATTAGTTAGTTGACAAAATATTCTCTTATTGAGGATGCTATTTCTCAAGACTTCCCTTGGGAAGGATTTTTCTGTATGCTTTAGACTGCTTTGTTCAACAAAGCAAAGATTGTATTTAGATCAATTTAACATGCATCAGTATTGGCTATGATCTTAGTAAACTTGGAAACATCACAGAGAGTCCAATGTATGGTAGCAGCACTGATGCTGAAAAACAGTATCTGTAGGTGGCAGTGAACACCATCTCTGACAAAAGAGTCTGCTGAAAATTTTGATTGGACAAACTCTTACTATTTAGTCTACTTTTTTAAAAGGCTCTTTATTAAAAGAATTCACATTACACCATCTTTAGAACAGCAGAAGTCCAGAAAGGCAGTAACAGAGAAGTTTCATAGAACTAATGCATGTTTTTGAGGCACCAGCTCTGAAGAATGCTGCTTTCTGAAAAAGGGAACTAAAGATATTTGCGTAATGCGTGGTCTCCCTCTATTTGCCACATGTAAATTTTTACCTGATGTTCAGCCATCTGGCTCTCTGGGCTTTTGGCAGGTTCGAGACTCTCATTTAGTTTGATCTCGGCGCTCTCCATTTTTGTGGATATAGACTGGAGCGTGTCCTGATACTTCTGCTGACGCTCAAGAGCTTCATAGAGAGTACGCTGCTTTTCACTGATCTGAAAAGAAATGGAATGTCTAAACTCTAACCTCTGATACAGAATTTACTCTTTCTTCTGCTTCTTACATCCCTAAGCTTACCAGACTAAATCCACAATCTTGCCACAAGTTTTCAAAAGTATAAATTATAAAGGATTATTTACTTTAGATTTTATGCAAACAAACATGTGGATATGCACTATGTGCTAGATGTACAGTTCTTAGTATCTCATAATACCTAATGTGCCTATGCAAAGAATTAAAATTTACAGCCTGCAATCAAAACTTTGACCACTGTCATACTTCAATGGCAATTGGGTGAAGTTCCTGACAACTGGAAAAGGGGACATATAACCCCCATTTTCAAGAAGGGGACAATGGATGACCTGGGGAATTACAGACCAGTCAGTCTCACCTCTGTGCCTGGCAAAATCTTGGAGCAGATTCTCCTGGAAGCCATGCTAAGGCACATGAAAAACAACAAGGTGCTTGGTGACAGCCAGCATGGCTTCACTAGGCAGAGAAATCTTGCCTGACCAATTTGGTGGCCTTCTATGATGGGGCTACGGAACTGATGGACAGGGGTAGAGCAGTTGATGCCATCTACCTTGATTTCTGCAAAGCATTCGACACTGTCCCACACGACATCCTTGTCTCTAAATTGGAGAGACAACAATTTGATAGATGGACCACTTGGTGGAAAAAGAACTGGCTGGATGGCCACATGCAAAGAGTTGTGGTCAATGGCTCACTGTCTGGCTGGAAGCCAGAGCAAGTGGTGTACTCAGGGATCGGTGTTGGGACCGGTCTTGCTTAACATCTTTGTTGCTGACATGGACAGTGGGATTGAGTGCGCCCTCAGCAAGTTTGCCAATGACACCAAGCTGTGTGGTTCGGTGGATACACTGGAGGGAAGGAATGCCATCCAGAGG
>NDXB01005468.1:144716-166536 GCA_002631895.1 Agapornis roseicollis
GGGGGTGTTGTGAGAACATGAACATGAGCTGACTGCAGTGTGCACTTGCAGCCCAGAAAGCCAACCATATCCTGGGCTGCATCAAAAGGAGCATGACCAACAGGTCGAAGAAGGTGATCCTGGCCCTCTACTCTGCTCTCATGAGACCTCAGCTGGAGTATTGTGTGCAGTTCTGGTGTCCTCAACATAAAAAGGACATGGAGCTGTTGGAACAAATCCAGAGGAGGGCCACGAGGATGATCAGGGGACTGGAGCAGCTCCCATACAAAGACAGGCTGCTAAAGCTGGGACTGTTCAGCCTGGGGAAGAGAAGACTGCACGGAGACCTCATAGCAGCCTTCCAGTATCTGAAGGGGGCCTATAGGGATGCTGGGGAAAGACTCTACATTAGCGACTGTAGTGACAGGACAAGGGGTAACGGGTTCAAATTTAAACAGGAGAGGCTTAGATTGGATATAAGGAAGAAATTCTTTCCTGTTAGGGTGGTGAGATGCTGGAATGGGTTGCCCAGGGAGGTTGTGAGTGCTCCATCCCTGGCAGTGTTCAAGGCCAGGTTGGATGAAGCCTTGGGTTGCATGGTTTAGTGTGAGGTGTCCCTGCTTATGGCAGGGGTGTTGGAACTAGATGATCTTAAGGTCCTTTCCAACCCTAACTATTCTACGATTCTATAATTATGCTGCACTCCTATGTAGAAATGTGTTAAGCTGACTCAGTACTTGAGGAAACTGGATTCTTGGACCTTTTTTTTGCCAGCTCATCCAACATGAGTTGATTTCCCTGTTAGATTATGCAATGTAGTCTTAACAATAGTTACCTTGAGAAATATTGACCACCAGGCTTAGTGACTTAATGGAGGTCTATCCAAACACAGACTTCCAAACAAAGAACAAAGGTAAAATAACATCACAACTAACAATTCTTGTTTCTGCTTGAAAACAAAAAATTGCAGAGAAGAATATTAAATAAACCAGTTCTTTGCATTTTGTTCCTTACAAACTATTTTTTTTTTGAACCCTTCAGATGAAGACTTACCACATTTTTCAGTGTTTCCCAAGAACGCTGCAAATCATCCAATTTGGCACTAGCAGCTGTTTCTAAGCCTGGTTCATAAAACTCCTGGGTTACTGAAGTGCTGGGTTGAATTTTAGCAGCTTCTGTCTGCAACTGTTCAGCAGATAAGGCTTGGTAATAAGCAATGTCCTACAAGCATGAAGCACATTATGGCACTTTCAAAATGAAAGATACTATGTAACATTCCCCCTGTGTACTGTCCCACTGCATATGTCCATTAAAATAGAACCCCCCAAAAGCCAAAACCACCAGAAAACCTCTGAGCAACACATTAAATAAATATTAAAGAGTAGAACACTGAGTATGGCCTGCAGCTTCCCTATGAAGACCACTGTAGATGCATTTTTTTCATGATCATATTAGCTGGGGGACACAGGAGGCAGCTATGGACAGACATCGAAACGCTGTGAAGGGAGTGCTACAAGTGGGAGCGTTGTTCTAGCACCATCAAAACAGACATTGGGGTATGGCATGGTAGGTGACAATGTCATTCCAACAAACACAGAGAAGGCAACAGAAGAACAAAAAAGGAATATGTTAAAGAACTAGTCAAGGATGTAAGAACAAACCACTAGCTTATAGTGGGAAAAGGGACCAGAATTACTATGAGAAACGGGCTGCAACCTTCCTTCTCACTTAGTAGCCTTACTTTGTGGCTATGTCCAGACCACGCAACACAGGAGCTATTATTCAGTTTCCTCAATAACTTTGCATTTGTAAATGCCCTTAGTTGCTCAAAATCTACTGGAAAGTTTGCTTGGAAAATCCTCCTCCAATGATTGTGAGTTTCCTTGTTCCTGACCTTGTAGATTAGGGATGAAAATTCAGCAGGTTGAGCAACATGACTGAGAGAAAACTAAGTGCCTTTCACCTGGCAGCTTACAGAGCTGTGTCTACCAAACAGACTGCAGACCCTTTACTGTACTGCAAATATAAAAGTGTGTGCATAAATACAAATTCCCTAAGAGTGAAAGGACTTAAACAGAGTTGGTGGCTCTTCTCCAGGGCCCAGTATTGGAGCCAGTTTTGTTTAATGTCTTTGTAGCAAGGTGGGTGTTGGTCTCTTCTCCCAAGTAACAAGTGATAGGACAAGAGGAAATGGCCTCAAGCTGTACCAGGAGGCGTTTAGATTGGATACTAGGAAAAATATCTGCTCCAATAGATTTGTCAAGCATTGGAACAGGATGCTCAGGGAAAAAGTTGAGTCCCCGTCCCTGGAGGCATTTAAAACACTTGTAGATGTGGTGCTTAGGGACATGGTTTAGTGGTGGACCTGGCAGTGCTTGATTATCCATGGGACTCAATCTTAAAGGTCCTTTCCAACCTAAATGATTTAATGATTATATTCTATACCTGAAAGAAAAGTGCAAAGACAGAGCTAGGCTTTTTCAAATGTTGCCCAGTGACAGGACAAGAGACTATGGGCACAAACGGAAACACAGGAGGTTACCTCTGAACATTATAGAATCATAGAATAGTTAGGGTTGGAAAGGACCTTAAGATCATCTAGTTCCATCACCCCTGCCATAAGCAGGGACACCTCACACTAAACCATGTCACCCAAGGCTTCCTTCAACCTGGCCTTGAACACTGCCAGGGATGGAGCACTCACAACTTCCTTTGGCAACCCATTCCAGCATCTCACCACCCTAACAGGAAAGAATTTCTTCCTTATATCCAATCTAAGCCTCTCCTGTTTAAGTTTGAATCCGTTACCCCTTGTCCTGTCACTACTGTCCCTAATGAAGAGTCCTTCCCCAGCATCCCTATAGGCCCCCTTCAGATACTGGAAGGCTGCTATGAGGTCTCCATGCAGCCAGGAAACACTTTTTTACTGTAAGGGTTACTGACCACTGAGACAGCCTGCCCCACTGAAGTTGTGGAGTCTTCATCCTTGGAGATACCTAAAACCCACCTGAGCATAGTCCCAGACAACCTGCTGTTATGTGGCCTAACTTGAGGAAGGGTGTTGGAGCAGACAACCTCCAGAAGTCCCTTCCAGCCCAAATCGTTCCAGGATTCTGTATAGGTGTATACAAGTCAGATACTACATAAGTCTATATCTGGGGTCCTAGAGCTCTGAGTATAGTTAGGATCCTAACTTGGAGCAGAATCTTTATTTCCCAATGTAATTTCACTATCTTAGCTAATACTGTATGTGAACAAAACAAAACAAGCTCTGGAATAGTACAGGAACAAGGTCTCTCCCTTCAAACTGGTCAAAAGTGGCAGAAGGGGTACTTTTTTTGAGGCAATAATAGAGGAATAATTTCATGATAAAAGTTATTTCTGATGTCCAGGAGCTAACAGGAAATAGGTAACAGCTTAGCACAGCATTCGTTACTGCAATTTCAGAATCTTTTACTCTGACCACAAGTGATCTTTCCATGTCACAGTGAAAAATTTCAACAGTGCAGGCAACTTCTCATTTTGCCTTATCAGCAGCTACTCTCCAGCCCTTAGCTAGCCCTCTCTCAAGGCCAACAGAAAAGCTGGGCTTCTGAGACTTCTTAATCACAGTTTCCAGAATAAAACACTTGCTTTTACAGAGAAAGAAAAGCAACCCCTTCCTCCATCTTTTCAACTACTTTCTGGAGTATACATGACTTTCTTCTTTGGCAGAGCTTTCAGATAATGGTAGTGTGAATCCAGATGTTCTTACAAGTAACAGATTTTGTTGCCCCTAAAAGGCCCTAACATACCATGCCTGCTTTTCTGAAAATTAGCCAAAGAACAGTATTCAGGCTTTGTTGTTATGAGGTAGGAGCAAAGGGTGTGTAGACTTCAAAGGGTATTTAACAAGGGCTGTTGCAGCACTCTAGATGAGTTTTTGTAAGGGAAGGAGAAAGAATGATTAAGTGAGCTGTGTACAAGGAGATAAGAAGACATTTAACAGTGATCCAGTCCTGAAGACCTGAATCACAGCATCAGATGTGGCTTCAAAGGCTTTCTGGCAACACTTCAGCTTTTGCAATTCAATTGTGCTGCACTACCTATCTGGAAAAAAAAGTTTTTAAAAATGTGCCAAATTTTAATCAACTATACCTTTGGGTAAAGGTGAGAAGTTTTAACTCCAAAGATTTCCCCATTCAGTACTGCAGCAGAGGAAGTGTCTGATTTTGCTATACATCAAAATAAACTGCATTGAAGGACGGTTATCTCCTGCTGAAATGTATACTACGAAATTCCTCAGCCTTCTTACAGTTAACATTTTTTAGTTCCCCACCCACCCCATTGTTCTTAGAGTAGTTTCAGTACAAAACTAACAAAATGGGCACCTGCTAACAGTGCTAAATCTGTCATTTTCTCGTATTTATGGTATTGTTTTACTCTATCTCAATACACAGAACCAGTATTTCCACTAATATGCAGTTGGCATTTGTTTTATATTTTCATTACTTGTTAGTAATGTAAAACAGTGCATACATGTCTGAATTCAGACTAACTACGCCACCATTAAGAGACACTGGGAAACCACGATGAAAGACTATACAAAGATAGGCATGAGTTTAAAAAACAGTCTTAACATCCAATCTTCTTCTCCTCCTCACCCCCTACTTCATGAAATCTTTTAATTCTTTTCCAAAGACTAAATTAATGTAATTCTTTACTTTCTAGAGCTCCCATTAACATGTTTTTTTTCTGGTACTTTGCAGGTTATCTTCCTGTGAGAATTTTTTTCTGGGTACTTTTCATAACAAAAGATTTCCAAATTAGTTCTGCTGAGTCTCAGTGAATACATGGTATTTTTTAACTTACATTTAAGACCCTAATTAACTAATCTCTAGGGTTTTTGGTGTTTGTTTGTTTGTTTGTTTTAACCAACCTTCTTTAATGAAGTCTCCCTGGGCTTTCATCATGGTCAGCACTGGCACTTTCACAGCTTTTTCAGTTTTAGTGCTATGTGAGTGCAAACCTAAGCATTTTGGAAGCCACTGAATTTTGGATTGTTCTTTCATTTATTTTTTAGTATGTTCAGATCATTTCAACACTAACCACACTGAAGAAACCTTACTCTGTAAGTTTTTTAGATTATAACACCATCAATTTTATCTCTTTCAAAAATATCCTGCTAAATGAAAAACATCATCTTCTTGTTACATTTTTCCCTAGTAAATCACAGGTTCTAAAATTTGCATTTTGATGTCACCTCATGGTGCAACAGCATCTTTGCTGGATTTTCCATATTATTTGAGATACTGGAGCTGTTAACCTGATTTTACATTTTCAGAGAAATGTAAGGAACTGACATTTGCTTCATTTATTGGGAAGCAAGATGCTCTTGGTCCTTTAATTATTTCACTGGTTAACACTCTCTAAGATTTTTGTGATGAAATATATAGCTGTCTTTTTACTGTAAGTAAACTTTACTGGAAAATTTCTGATTATATGCAATAACAGAACACTAGAAAAATCCTTCTTATTAATTACATTACTTTTTTATTTTTCTGTTGAAGATTTTGTGATCAGTCTTACTATTTTACCTTAGTATTCTTCTTTATGTCAGTTAATAAAAATGAATTATTCATATTTAGCAACTTCTGTAGCACATATGTATCTTTGAAATTAGTGGAAGGAATCAGTGGGCATCTTGCTCAAACCTTTCTAATTCTACTCAGCCATGCAACACAATGCATTCTACCCCTTAAGTCTGCAGTGGTCAATTTTGGAAGAATTCGCAACTGAAAAAACCAACCAACCACACAACTCACAACATGATGAATTCAGAGAGGTGGTGACTGCCCCTAAGGCTCATCTCTAAACTTCTAAAAGCTTAATATTTTTCATGTGCTTTCATGTGCATGATGCTCCATGTGCTAGGTTTATTGCCTATTAGAAATGTGAGACCCCTCAGTTTTGATCTAAAAATCTAACTTCAGTGGTTTCACTGATCTGTCACTTAAAAAAGGCTGTCACAGAAAGATTGGAATGAACAATACATGAAAAAAAAATAAGAAACAAACCATGAAAGTTAATACTTTAAGTGGTATTAAGATATCAGCATGTGACTTCAATGTTACAATGCCATTGATACAGTAAGATAGATACGTATGGACATAATGCAATGTTTTATTATGTGGAGTACAAAATTGCGTTTCTTCTCAGGATGCAAGATTCCATTAAGTACTACTGACAAAATAAAAATAAGGTTAGAAATAGAAAACAGTAGCAACATGCAAGAATTTTGTCAATTAAAATATATTTTTAAAAATAGCAAACAGCTTTAACACCAGATTCACACATTTTAAACTCAGAAGTCAGTATATGCATCCATTTTGAATAAGAACCTGAAGGTTCAGTTAGGTTAGAGGTTAAGCCTCTGTTCCTTGCAGCTGTAGGTAAATATTATTTCAAAAGATTAAATAAACCACCTGTGGAATGGAACCATGCATGTCTGAGATTAAAGCTGAATGAATGCCAAGAGGGAGGTACCTGGTTAACAGAAGCATCTGTATTAGCCACAGGTGAAGGAGAGCGACAGGCAGGTGGAGAAGAAATCTCACTGTTGGTTCCCTCCTCCCCAGACTCCTCAGTGACAGGGGAGAGCAGTGTGTGACAGCGACCAGCAGTCATCTGCCACAGGAAAAGCAACCCCAGAGCACAGGAAGAAAATCAGTTACCTCAACTTATGTTTGACTTAGACTGAGATCAAAACAAAAAAACCCTAACACAGGGCCTGAATTACCATGACATTGTTTGGTCATATTTCATGCTCTTAATTTTATCAGTTTAAAAATCTTGTTGAATTAACAGTATCATCTACTTGTCATACTTCAGTACAAATATGCTCTCCTGTACCCTAGTGAATTTAAAAGAAACTGTATAGCAACAACTCAATAATAGTGACTTAGGGTTTGGCTGTATGTCTTCTAACACAATTACTGCTGCATATGGAAATACTGTGGGGAGCTACAGAATAAAGCAGTATTGGCCTCAGTATCCAGGCCTGGTTAGGACAAGGAATAGACTTGGAATATAAAATACACACAATCTGGTAGCAACATACTATTCTTGCTTCCCCAATGCTGTTATACAATGAAAAATCCTGAAATCAGCACTCTATTTTCACTCAGATAAAAATCTCAATACCATCAGCAGTATATTTGTAATGAGATCCAGTTAGAAACAAACAAAAGCAGAGCAATTTAAACATGAGGCCTACGGCAGTACTTAGCCAGCTTTCATTTCCAACACACTCATCTGAAAATATAGCAACATATTGTAAATTATCACATCAACATTTTAAGATAAGAGCTTTAAAAATACAGTGTGTAAAACCTATCCACTGCAACGTTATGAAATAATATTTAATCTGATTTTATCTCATTCCTGCAATTCAGTACTTTTTCAGTGTTTGCTCTTGCATGCTGACAGCTACAAAAAAAGCACTGAATTTGCATCTTCTTACAGAAAACTTCCACTGGTATATGTCTGTTAAATAACTTCACCTTTTATGAAGAAGTCTTGAAAACCCACATAAAGCAAACTACAGGAAAGGGAAGCTGCAACTTGTTCGGTTTGCCACACTTCCAGCCATTTCAACAGCAAAATGTATATGTAACCTCTGCAATTTGCTACACGGGAGTATTGCAATGACATAAAAGTAAGCAGCTGAGATAAACAGTACGAAGACCAAAGCATTCCTTACCATAACCACAGAGGGATGAGTAGGGTGTGCTGGGAGCAGGTCTGAATCCAGCTCCTCCATTCCCTCTGAAAGCCCCTCCACTTCTGTCACTGTCAGCAGCATGGTGGCATGTTTTGCTTTCATTGTCAGCATCTTGCATTTTGAATTCAAAGAAGCAATTTGCTCCTGGTATCCTTTGATCTTCTGAGCCAGCTCCTGAGGAAACATTTTTTTTCCCTTATGCAGAGACTGCCCATAAAGGCCACAGGACTCGCAGCATTTCAGTTTTCCTGGCAAATGCAAGCTCTCCCCTCCAAGCCCAGCCAATAACATCACAGCACTGCCTCTCATGAGCCCTGCATAAGCTGCCGCACTAGCTGACAGGCAGGATGTTGATAGTGGAGGGAACAAGTCAGGCAGCGTTTGGCTGCAGAGCTAAACCGCAGAACCCAGAGCTTTGAGGTGAAACCGGAAAAATGCTGCAAAGGCTCTGTGTACATGATAATCACAGACGGAAGGGAGGGATGCCTCAAGCTCGCATCCAGCCTGAACCTGACATGAAGTTTATAAGCTTCAGGCTGCAAGAAAGGGAAATGTGTCTCCCTCTTCCTGTCCTATTTTTTCCCCTGTTCTATTTCCATTTATCTGAGGAAGATGAAGCTTCTCCACATAGTGCATGCCACGAAAATGAGGCTACATGGTAACCACTGTAAAAAATGCCCCATTCAGCTCTCGACAGAATGAGTTAATTGTTCAAACAATAACTCACAGGGTCTAGCAAGATCAAATGTGACAGGCACAATCAGTCACATAATAAGATTAAATGCAGACTGGATCACTTTTTGCCACTGTTTGGATAAGCTGTGGTTTAATCTTGTTATGGCTATAAAGGGGTCTATCTGTATGGCCAAACACCACCATAATTTTAGTTGGAGAAGAAAGACGGAAATGAACAATGAACAACCTTAGAAACTGACTTGTCTTCTCTCCTCCCCTGTAGTGCTACCCAGTTTGCTGTCCAGCCTCAAAGCTTTCAACTCATATACTTGAATTAAATAAACACAAAAGCAATGCTGGAAGATTTTAACATTTCTGCCAAAGCTATTGCTCCTGTTTCCATAGAGATTCAGTAATAATATGAATTTTGATCTATAAAACGAAAATGACATTTGTATAAGCTTGCCTGCTAAGTCAGTAATTATTCATTCAAATATACTGCTTTATTTTTTTATCTGTTTTTATTTCTTCAACTAACACAAGTTTTCAAGGGAAAATAGGAACAGAAGTTGCAAGATCTAGTAGGCATAATAGAAATAATTAAAATATATTTTAAAAAGTAAATAAAAGTAATGCTTCAGGCTGGTAAAATGATTTTTTTGGGGGGGTGGGAGGATGTATAACATTTTCTGGAAATTATTTTCTCAAAATCACAGTGCAGAACAGTCATAGTGAGGAATACAGAGATTGAAATGGAAGCAGCACAAGAACTGAGGATGACACTTTACTGCCTGGGTTACAATGGCACCTGGTCACTGTCTGCCATGGAAAAAACAAAAGGAGCTCTCTTGAAGCTCCAAGACTTACCTTGGAGACTAAGCAAAGTCTTGAGTATAAAACATCAACTAGATCAATCAAAAACCCAGCTGCAATCAAATTAAGCCATCATTTTAATGTCTAGCAGCTGGGATAGTGCTCTCTTTGGCCTGTACCAGTCATTCACTAACACTTGATGAATGACATCTCTGGCACTCAGTAAGAAATTATCATCATTCAATATACTCACTTAATTTGATCATTATTACTGAGATGCAATAACATTTGTGGCATTAATTTCCAATGCACTGAGTATCTAACATATTGAAAACAAGGAAAAAGAGGCAAAAATGCAATTGTGGGAAAAAAACCCAAAGTGACTTACAACAATAATGCCTTATGAAATACTGCATTATCCATTAAAATAATTCACAAGTATGGAGATACCTGCCCACTTTTTATATGAAATTCTAAATAAGCACAGGCCAATAAACAGTTTCAGAGTGTTACATGCATAGCAATACAAAATTCCTAGAAATCAAGTTTGCTTCTACTATCTTTCTCTTAGTTTAATTCTAAATATAACTACTAAAAACGTCCCTTTCAGTTCTTGTCCATGCAGGCTTCAACAGAGAATCTGGAACTGAAGTTTTCTTAAATTAAAAACACCTGCAATAAGCATCTTGATAAATTTTCCTTCCAAAGTAGTTTTTGAAATAATATAGGGTATGAAATATACCCTATATACTATGTATTTCCACAGGTTTTTGGCAGATAAAATATGAGCCAAAACCATTCATCTCAATCTTTCAAAACTCCTTACCCCTAAATGTTACTTATAGCACTGAACTTGTTCAAATTCAGATAAAATTTCAAGCTGCCCCATTTTGAATTCCTTCCTCTCTGCAGCATCATTCTTTCCTTTAGGAATATTACCCTGTACCACTGAAGTCACTTTCCTGTGTTTGCTGTGCCAGAACATTTGGCTACAGAATAGTAACATTATTAATTCAGTACTAAAACTGAAGAAGTGTTTGTTTAACCAAACTGCTCTGCATTTATACCAAGTAATTTCTATAACAACTGGATAGTAAATGAGCAACGCATTTAACATTAGATTATATTAAACTATAGCACAGACAGCTTTAATTCTCATGTAAAGAAATAGTGCCATCTAGTGCCAAAAGTAACACATATAGATCAATGGTGTATCTTTTATCCCAAGAAATACCCGACAGTGGAAGGGGAAAGGAGCTCAGGAGCTCCAATGCCAGCACAGCAAGAAGGCTGTACAGAGACTATCCTGACTCATTCAAGGGCTGACAATCAACGGGTTTGAGGGCAGGAACTGTAAATCCACAGGACAAAACTCTTCCCAACAACTTTAAAAGAAGCCTTTGGAGTCAACATTGCAGAGTTTCTCTCCAAATCGACTGTGTTTTTCCTGTGATTCATGTCCCATGGTGTTTTTTTACAGAATGTTACTGGCATGGAAATGAGTAATTACTTCAGGATATATACATATATAGATATATACTATATATATGAGGATCACTGAACTAGTAGTGCTCACTTGATTAACTATTCGACATTAACTTCTGGGACACTCCTTAGTTAAGCACTTATGTTAACTGTCCCTCAGTTATGCAATGCTTTAGTTTGTCACAATTTTGCCTGAAGATGAAGTCATATCTAATTGAACAAGCAAATTAATGCTCCACACTGTACCAATAGTGCAAGTTTCCTATCTGGTATTACATCTATCTGTTCAACTAGCCTTAAGCAAGCCTGAGAAGCTATTCACATAATTTATGATCATTGCTTATGAAGTTTTTTTGGGTCCCTGAGCTGCCTTTGACCCCACGCTGTTGCATTTTGCTCTCCTACCTCATGACGTGAAATCTGGACCTGAAGTTCCTGGATGTTGCCAGTTGCTATTGGTTTGTCTTGGATTTCATGATGGGCATTCTCTATCATTTGCTGTAAATGTTTCATTTCTTGCTCATATTGCTCATACTGAACCACTGCTTCCTAGAGAGGGGGAAAAGAAAACTGAGTGTCTACATGAATATAAATATTTATTTAGTCTAAGCATATCTGATTTCCCTTCTGAAGTGCAGCGAACTTAATTTATCCAGTACTTGAATCGGAATATGCAAAGCAGGAATATAGTCAGGGAGAAGTCCATTCAGAAATGTTACACTTAAGCAGCATCAAGTATCCTTAATCACTGAAAATCTTTTGCTATTAAATCCTTATTCTTCTCTTCTTCGGAAATACCCTTTACATGTTTAATTATGAATTCAAACAATAAAACAAACCCTAGTTTTCTTGTATTTACCAAAAATTGAAATGCAAATAGATGCTGAATGACTCCAAGAAAGGAAAATATATACATTTTAAGTAATGATAAAAAAAAAAAATCCTAGAAAGCTATTTAATTAACTCAACAGTTTTTATGTAATCCCAAACTGTTGATGTATTAATTTCATGAACTGGATTATATATATTATAAAATTAATCTGCATACAACTTATATTAGCTATTTATCTAGTTGAACCTAACAGTATTACAAAAAGCACAAGATCAAGGACAGAACCAAGATAAAAGTCTGATGAAAGTCTCATCAACAATTAACATGATTATGACTATTAGAACCCCCAAAAACATAGAGAAATGAGAACTTACTGGAGAACTTGTTAATGGCACCTACATGAAAAAAAGGAATGCACAGATACAAAATTCTCTATCTGCACCACAGTTTGTATGGCACTGTTCAAGTTATCCAGAGTAATTTCTGGGATGGAGTGCCACTTACCTGCATGATGTTGCACTGCTGGATGGCAGTGTGCTGCAGGCGGCTGGCCTCCTCCTGGAGCCTGAGGGCACTGTGGCATATTGGCAGGCCAGTGACCACCTCTTCAGGAATCCTCAGGGCACTCTGACAGACTTGTACTGCATGAACTTTTGGCTTTAGTGACTCCATTTCAGACAACAGATGCTAGAAACAAAGTCAGTGCCACAATAAGCCAGTTTTGAAGATCTTCCAGAACATTTAATTCAGCAAAGGAAAAATAATGATGAGTTCAAAGACTAAAGCAAACAAATTTAATTCTCTATTTTCTAAATTGAATATAATCAGAACACATTTTGTCTGGAATAATTCATTCTGAAATGGTCATTCTTCTAAATATTAGTTAAGCAAAAAGCCCATGGAAAAGGAAAAAAAAATATTCATTAAAAGTATAGTAATAACTATTTCTAAGTATCTAACTACAAAATATTCTGTTAACATATTTGAAAAAAATATCTTTACAAAACCACAAATCACAGCAGCATAGGAATTATTTACATATATACATATTTTAATGTTAAAATCCAACTCCCTGCTAAGACAGAAGTGCATTTTCAAACCAGCAAATGAATCCTGCTGTGTTCATAGCCTTCTTTTGAAAATAAAAGCCATGGCTGAAAACGTAATTTAAAATGCAAAAGACAATCAACAGAAAGAAACACAGCTACACAGAAATCTTGTTCTTTGAATAACTACTGGATGGGTGCCTTTGTTAATAATCTCTATTCTGTTCACGACCACTCAAGCTGTTTGTTCATACGCATGAGCAGGGTCTAAGTGTAATGACTGGTGAATAGATTTGACCACCATTCTTTTTATCTTCACTAGGGGGTGTTAATGTATTTACAGGTAAAAAAAGAAAAAAAAAATAATAAAGGACATAAAAGAAAAAGAAAAGGCAAAGTAGTTGAAAGGGGCCTTAGCACATTAGGAAAGCATTTCAGCTAGACAATGTATGTGGCAAGCAGGGATAAACAGACAGGTCATCTCCCTTCCCCTATACTATATACGCATTAAGACAGCTAAGTGAGTCTAAAGTGCATGCTGATGAGAGGATTGTGGTTTACTCTTTATTTCTGTGCCTTCATGACATATGGTGGATAATCTAAACAGAGATTTAGTATAAAGGCCTATTCCTCAGCCATCACAGGTGAGGCCTCTTCTCTGGCAGGCTCTATATGCTGGCAAAGGTGCCTTTATTGTACAGTCAGCACCCAGAGGTATCCTGGGAGCTGCATGCCAGCCAGGCACTCTCCAATACCCCCTCTCTGGTCTGATGAAACAGGTTGACAGTGGCTACAGCCTCTTTCTGTACAAAACAAGTCTGTACTGTGAGACCTGCTGAAGCCAGAATAAAGAATACACATAAAAAATACTGTAAACTCCATATTCCCTTACTCTTACAGTGGGTGATGTGTTTGACTTACACTCTTCAACAACACATTGTGAAAATTTGAATGCAAATCCCTAGAATAAAGACTGCATATTTTAATCAAAAGCGAAAGCTCTGCAAATTTACCTTCCATTCAAATGTTTTGCTGAAGACTTTAACCTTAAAATGGATCTGTTGACATTTCATTTTAACAGCAGACTAAGACAGCTATATCTCTATATTATCCTGCAGCAAAAAACATTCCTTAAGCACTTAGAAAGCTGTAAAATGGGTCATTATTTTTGTCATGAGATTGAGACCAAAAATAACAAATTGACAGATCTCTATAGCAGTCCAAGTGCTATACAGAAAGCAGCAATATGGCAGTAATTCAACTAAGCATACAAGAAAGGTAACCGAAGTTAAGGATAACTGAATTTTCTCTTAGTTTTCCAATTGACTACTGGGGGACATAGCAACACACTATCTCATTGCAACTCTACCAGTAAACTGTTAAAAACAATCTAGACTTTCTTTTCAAGCAGTTTAAGAACCTGTTGATAAGAGCACTGGTACTCAGCTTCATTCATCATGGATTAACTGACCATTATTATTATTATTATTATGGATTAAACTTGGATTGGATGTACATTTCTCAGAATCACATCAAGCTAAGTACAGCCTCAGAAAGGACTACACTTCAACCATTCCCTTTGAAGGAACAATTTTTCCTGTTCCTTTGGCAGTTCTAGTGCCAAATTACCACTCTCCTAAGAAACACTACAATCACTCCCATCAGCATTCATTATTCTTTGTGTTATCTCACACTATTCAAGTGCTAACTTTGAGGTCCTGGCATTTTACCTGTCTGTGAGAAAGCTGTTCCTTTAAGCTCAAATGTCCAAGTTCTGGAGAGGTCAGTGTGGCCTGGGCTTGCTCCAGAGCAACCTGCAGGGCTCTCAGCTCAACTTCAAATTTCTTCATGTCCTGTAAAAGAACACATTTGATTCAGGGATAAATAAGGAGAGGAAACAAACAAAAAAAAAAACCAAACAAATAAAAACCACAACCACCACCACCAAAAAACAAACAAAAACCAAACCAAACAAACAAAACCCCCTGACCCCTCCCCCCCACCAAAAAAAAAAAAAAAACCACAAACACAACCACCAAAAAACAAACAAAAACCAAACCAAACAAACAAAACCCCCTGACCCCTCCCCCCCACCAAAAAAAAAAAAAAAACCACAAACACAACCACCAAAAAACAAACAAAAACCAAACCAAACAAACAAAACCCCCTGACCCCTCCCCCCCACCAAAAAAAAAAAAAAAACAAACCAAAACCAAACCAGCCCCACAACAGGAAAAAAAACCCCAACACTATAAACATTTCTGGTTGGATTTTGTAGCTATGTCCCTTATACACAGCACCAAAACTAATTCATAGTTTTACAAATTTAAAATATTGCATAAAAGTACCAGTCATATGACTGCCTAGAAAAAGAGTTCTCAAAGCCAGAGTTATTATTTTAAGTTACTTCCTCAATCTCAAATACAGCATGTACTTTACAAAGCTAATTTCATGAAGTTCAAGGCCTACAAAGGAACTCAAGATGTCCTCTAGTCATCTTCCTGTAATCAGACAGGATATAACTGTCTTATCTATACAGACTGTTCTTAAAGACCTCTAGCAGTGGAGTCCCACTTATCTCTACAGACAACATAATCAACTATTTCAGGACTCTCCTTTTGTATATGTATTTTTCTGATGGTGTGAAATTAAGTTACCTTTTGTTGCAATTTCAATCTTCTGCTTACAACCCCATTAACAACGTGAAGAACAAATTATTTTTACTCTCTCTGAATACATCATATGTTAGGATAAATTTTTATGCATCTTTTCTATAAATTTATACACATATTGCAATCATCACTATCCCCTGATCTTTCTCCAGTTGGCCCACATCTGTCTTCAAGTGCAAACTGGATACAGCTGAAACCTTATTAGTGACCAACAAGTAGAACAAAAGGACTAATTCATAAACCTTACAATTCTGTATTTTCTTTTCTGCATGGTGTTTGGATTTTTTACAGTGTTGTGACACTGTTCACTCATTTTTCCATGATCTGCTTCATTAAACTTAAGACCTTTTAACAGGGTGCATAAGCCAGTTAGTTCCTCATTCATTGGAACGCATGCCTAGTCCTTCCTATCTAAACATGGCAATTATCCCCTGTTCTGTTGATTAACAGCCTATTTTTTGTTTGTTTGTTTGTTTTTCAGGTACATTTGGTATTTTCTAAGCATCCCAAAAGCCATTATCTCTAAACCTCCACCCAACCATTCAATATTAATGAAAATACTAATGCTGCTAGATCCAAGGGAGAATGCTATAAACTCCTACAGCCCAAACACCTTTTGAGCTGTGAAACACTGACACACACCAGAAAAGCTTTCTAGCCACCTTTACACCTGCTTACTGACTTTTCAACTAAATAAGCTCATTAACTTTGTTAATAACAATATCATGGGAAATATTATTAAAGTCAAGATATATGACATACTGTGCATTTATATACAAATCTATTACTTTCACATTAAACACTTTTATATGGTTTTATTTCTTCATAAATCTAGGTTGGCTTCTATTCATGTCCATGTTTTCTTACGAGAATTTACAAATAGTTTATTTAATTGCTCCAATATTTCTTAGAGAAATGAAGCTAGTAAGTTTCACTTCTACTACATTTTCCTGTGTGCACATCTTTGGTTTGTTCTATAAAAATAATAATAAGAAAAAAATAATAAAAGCCTTCTGATCATATATTGTGGTTTACTGTAAGAGCAAGCAAAGCACAAAAGACTTCTGTGCTTTTCCCTGTGTCTTGCACCAGTTTACCACACCCTCAGGCACTTCAGAGATATAATCCACATTTACATTAACCCATATGGAAATGCTGAGCAAAAATGCCAGTGACATGGAAAAGCATGTTCATTCTTCTTATTGTGCTCCCCTGTAAGTGTAATGTTCATAATGTAAGTCATACATTATGAAACCCAGGTCTGCCCAGTACTGAACTGAATTAATATAAGCAGGCTTTAAGTATCTTTAAGCATGAGAATAAAGGAAATTGCACAGCCTTTAAAGTACCAACACAGATACTTTTCAAGTATCTAAACATAGGTGCTCAGTGCCATTTGAGAGACACCATGATCTCCATCCATCCCGAACATACAGGTAAAAGAGGATCTGCAGAAATCTTGTGCCACCTGGAACAGCACCTGAAGGCATTATCTCAAAGGACACAAGATACCTAACTTTAAAAAACACAATCATGGTCTTTATAGACCACAGATAATCTGCACTGCTATTAGTCTCAGAAACATGATGCACACAGCAACCTAGCTGTCACCTAGCATTAGAAAAACTGCTTTCATATACCTTGGCAGCATCTTGGAGATTTGGTAGTTGCATTTTGATAACCTGCTGCAATTCCTCTGTCCGCCGTCCCAGTTCCAGCACTTGCTGTGACATGCCTTCAGTACAGTATACACTTGTCAGATACTCAATCCTCTCACTCATGGCCTCAAGGTCACCCTGAATCTCTCCAGACTCATCAAGCATGGTCTAGATGGAAATATGAATAAACTGAATGCCAAAGTTGATCTTAAATGCATCTTTAAGTGCGTTCCCATTCTACAAACTCCTCAATTTGTACACATCTGTAAGCACATGATTAAGTTCTACTGACTTCCTGTAAGGCTCAGGCAAGATGCTTAATTCTGAGTGTATGCTGAAGTGCTTCAGCTTATGGAGACTAGGAAACAAGAGAGTAAGTCATAAAACTTCAGCAGCTGTACTTACCAACCCCTTCATTTTAGTGTTTTGCATTCACTTTGGTATATACACTAGCCTGTAAAAATATGATATACACAATCTGTGGATAGAATTTGTTCTGGAAGACTGATATACTTAATAGAAACCAGCAGAATGCACTTGGGTGCAATTTTATAGCAGGGCAGCAGTCACTAACACTGCCTAAAACACGGCTCCTGAAGCGTTCTGTGGTATGACATGATTTAAGTCTGTATGCCCATCAATTCTGAAGTAGGGAAAAAGCCATAGAAAAACAAGTCAGTTCCCAGCTATCCTAAGGATAAATTGCACAGAGACTCCTATTCTGAAAAAGAAAATGTGACATTCTACTTTGCCCCAGTGTAAGTGAAGACAATTGACAATTATGTAATGTATGTATGAACCCCATAATTAATGCAGTCTTATTTTGTCATAAATGAGACACGATAATCTTATAGTGCTTTGATTTGTTGCACGTGGTCATGTGATAGTGGGCAAGCTTCAACCTTAAAACTGCTTTACTGATCCCACACTTGCACATTCCACACACTGTCACAGGGACAGTAAATGACGCTGATATGGGATCTCCAGGAACCAACTGGAAGAAACTGATCCACTGTGTACCAGTTTAAGAACGTTTGGTGTGAAACTCATTAGGTGAGAACAAAGGGTATCCTGATTCAGTGCAAAGAATAAAAAAAAAATAATAAAACAAAAAAAAAAGCCAAACCTAAACTGGAAATTTTGTTTGGATAACTAAAATTTTAGAGGAATATCAACCGCAATGAGGTACTCAATGTGACAGAATCATGATGTATCAACACATTACCCAATCAAAGGCTATTATGAAGCCAATGTACTTGAGTAAATACAGAGATTAATTTTGAATCACGTAGTCAACAATATATCTTAATTTCAGTCATCAAAGCAATTGTCCAAAAAATTAATCATCTTTGAGACGTGGGGGAGCAGTCAGAGAAAGCATTTAAACACTTTTTTTTCCTCAAGAAGTCAAAAAAGGTCTAAAAACCCCTCACTGCTTAGAAATTAACTTCTTCTACACACTGCCCATTAGACTTCATAGCTCATATAATCACCTGGTAAGCTTTAAACTGATCACGAAGCTGAGAGGAAGAATTCCATGTTATACTACCATGCACTAGAATATTTGCTTTCTCAATCCATTTCAATATGAACTCCAGCATCTCATTGTATTCTTCCAAGTGTGACGCAGCCTGGACATAAAAGAAAAATCCACATAAGGCTAAGATGTAATTCCATACAGTTATCAGAGAATGACAAAATTAATTTTATTTATTGTTTTTAACTTGAGGATTGTTTTAAGAACTTTTCCTTACTGCTGAATGTAATTTAATTACTTCTGTATTTATGGAATTAGAATAGGTCTGCTTCCAGTAATGTGTATCTATTTCAGGGGAAAAAAGGCGCTATAAGAATGTAGGTCTCATTCAGAGAGTGTGCTGATGCTCAACTATATCCCAAGGGGGTACACTTCCTGCACATATTTCAGCCTCACACTTAAGCTTCAAAATACTTTCTTCCCCTGAAGTTTGTGGCTTACTCCAAGCCTTCTTTATGTCATTCTTTATTTTTTTTTGTCTCTTTCCATGTAATTTGCCAAATCACATTTCCTTAAAAAAAAAAAAAAAAAAACAGCCAAACAAAAAAAAAAGCAAACCAAACAACCAAACCTGCTTTTTCCAGTTAGCCTGTCATATTTCCAAAGAGAGAAATGTTGCAATTTCTCCTGTGTTTTGCACTTTTCAGAAGAAATTGAAAAAAAACCCATTAAATAGTTTTTAAGCCTTACAAAAGCTTCTTTATGCATGCAGAAAAGATAACTCATTTATCAGGATACTGATGGCAGAACCATAGATAATGCATTTCTTTGGTTTTAGCTGGATTCTTTGGGGATAACAACAATAAGCAAAAAAATCACAGAATGGTTTGAGTTGGAAAGAACCTTAAAATCATTTAGTTCCAACATCCTTCTTACATTGAGGACACCAGAACTGCACACAATACTCCAAGTGAGGTCTCATGAGAGCAGAGTAGAGGGGCAGGATCACCTCCTTCGACCTGCTGGTCATGTTCCTTTTGATGCAGCCCAGGATACAGTTGGCTTTCTGGGCTGCAAAGCGCACACTGAAGCCAGCTCATGTTCATTTTCTCATCGATCAACATCCCCAAGTCCTTCTCCGCAGGGCTGCTCTGAATCTCTTCTCTGCCCAACCTGTAGCTGTACCTGGGATTGCTCCAACCCAGGTATAGGACCTTGCACTTGGCTTGGTTAAACTTCATGAGGTTGGCATCAGCCCACCTCACAGGCGTGTCAAGGTCCCTCTGGATGGCATTCCTTCCCTCCAGCGTACCAACCAAACCACAAAGCTTGATGTCATCAGCAAACTTGCTGAGGGTGCACTCAATCCCACTGTCCATGCCACTGACAAAGATGCTGAACAGGACTGCTCCCAACACTGACCTGAGGGACACCATTTGTTACCCATCTCCAGCTGGACATTGAGCCACTGACCACAACTCTTTGCATTCGGTCACCCAGCCAGTTCTTTATTGCCCGAGTGGTCCACCTATCAAATTGATGTCTCTCTAATTTAGAGACAAGGATGCTGTCTGGGACAATGTCAAATGCTTTGCACAAGTCCAGGTAGATGACATCAACTGCTCTGCCCCTGTCCACCAGTTCTGTAGCCCCACCATAGAAGGCCACCAAGTTGGACAGGCACTATTTGCCCTTAGTAAAGCCATGTCAGCTGCCACGACGCACCTCATTGTTTCTCATTGTGCCTTAGCATGCCTTCTAGGAGAACCTGCTCCAAGACTTTGCCAGGTACAGAGGTGAGACTGACTGGTCTATAGTTTTTCTGGGTCATCCATTTTCCCCTTCTTGAAAATGGGGGCTACATTTCCTTTTTCCAGCCATCAGGGACTTTGAACTGCAGGGGATGCATCTTTATGAATGCATTATCAGGGCCATTGTATCCAGGCTTTTTTATTGAATCCGTTGAATGTACAGATTATATCTACCCTCTATAGACTGTGACTAATTCAACAGAAGTTCTTAGGTTTGGTTTTGTTTTGATTTGGCTTGTTTGTTGTTCTGGGTTTTTTGTTTTGTTTTTTTTTTTTTGTTGGTTGGTTGGTTGTTTTTTTTTGTAATGCTGCAAATATAGGTAACAGTGATAAGACAGAGGCCCTGAAAAGTACAATGAGATTTTATTTCCTGGCATACTAATCTTTGTGAGAAGGCCTATAAACTTTTCAGGGCACCAGAGGAACCAGCTAGCTGATGATTCATCAGCAGAGGATATTAAAACATCATGACAAAATTATTCCACCCTCCTGATCTGACCCATCTGTACCTTTCCTTGAGGAGTGATGCAAGCTCTGACTAATAACAGTCAGATGTACAAAGGAATGTCCCTTCCTGCACAGCTGCGGGAAAATAAATGAGAAGTGGTTCTGAAACAGTAGAAAGAATTTGAGAACATACCTGACTGAGCTTGGCTGCTCTGTACTCAGCCTGCCGTATAGTCTGTTGGTGCAATGTAGTGAGTTTTGCTATCCTGTTCGCCAGCTGCTTAGCCAGTGGTGTGTTCTGTTCTGCAAAGTCCTGGACTGATGCATCTAATTCCAACAGCTTTATACTGCAGCTGTCCAACTCTTCACCAAGGATCTAGATGGGAAAACAAGAAAATCACTGATCCAGGAAGTGTTAGTTTGATTATTTCTAGTCAAACTCGCAACTTTCAGACCATGTCCAAAGTTTTCACAGTTCCATTTTTATTCTGGCTGGAAACCAACAATGCTTGTCTAAGCAGGACGGCAGAACAGCTGGATGTTCTGTTACCTCCTCAATGTATGCCATTACCCTTACTTCTCTAACTTCCTGGCTGAAATGGATAATAATTTTCCCTACCACGGCAAAAGGCTGAGTCACTTCACACTGGTATTAACCCTTTTTAGCCGTCTTTTTGTTTGTTTTTGAAACGAGTAGTCAGCACACATTGCCATGACAAGGATTTATTATTGGAAAAGGGTTTAGTTTTGTTGCTGTCTTAAAATATACCCTTACAAACTCAGAAATATGTAGTTATTCATTAATGCATGATAAAAACCTTGCACTTTTATTTGAAACCTACAAAAAGAACCAAGAGTACTTTCATTACGCTTAACTGCACTGGTAATACTTTACCTCATTGTGTCAAATGATATGAGGTAGACTATGACCTTTCCAGTACAGACTGGAATAAGGAGCATCCTGGGAGCCTCTCAGACCTTCCCAGATTACATAATACTCATTATTCAGAGGCAACAGCATAAATTTGTCTATCTGACCTGTGCTTACTCTCAGCTACTTCCTCTTACTCACTTGAGTCCCTGTAAGGGCTAATTTGCAAAGAATATAATCTTAAAAAAAAAAAAAAAAAAAAACTCATAAGTAAACCTTTATTTTTATCACA
>NDXB01005469.1:0-12292 GCA_002631895.1 Agapornis roseicollis
CGCTCAGCAACAACCAAAACCATCGGCCTGATCAGCCTTGTTCCCGGGTTAAGTCAAAACACACCTACTGAAGAGAAGAAAAACTGACTGCAACTGCTGAACCCAGGACAGGTGTCTATTCAGTCCTGTTCTGAAGATCTTCCTACCAGCGTCTCCAAACTTGAGTAACTACTCAAGGCTTGTTTCTGGATGGGAACATAGAAAACAGGTTGGTTAATGTCATTGTTCCTCTCTGAAATCCAGCCTAACTTTCCATGGACTACCTAAAGCACATGGAGATGCTGATGATTTTACTCACTGAGTAATGCATCTTGTGTCCTAGTCCAGACTTCCTGAGGAAGGATGATCCTCTCCTGGTTAAGTATGCTGCAATCCCTGTATATTGATCATTGCAATGGTTGAGAACCATCATCCCACCTACTTTAGATAGCAAAGTGAGCTGCCTGACCACCCTTGGGCTTTCACTGGCAATGCTGAGCCATCAGTAGGTCTGAGGTGCTCTGTCTCTGTCTTAGATCTGAATTGCTCTCCAAACAGTCCTCCTTCATCTCGTTACCTTGATGCAGCAGCATCAGGTGACCAGGCTTCCTAAGTTACCTTACTATGCTATACAAATCCAGGTCTGAATACACACTGTAATGATGAATCTCTGATGAGTTAACATGGAAATGTCTGTGTCATTTATCTGTGTAACTCCCCAAGCTTGGGTTGCACTGTTTTAGGTGAAATGGCTATTTTGATCTCTTAATGTATCACCAACCCAGCAAGACCTGGTGCGTGGGGAGCACAAGAGGCCATGAGCCACACTGGAGTAGGAGCCTCCGAGAAGCTGCTCCAGCCCTTTCCCTCCTATTCCAAGAGCATCTGAACTGTACATCCAGATGTTGTGTGTTATTTCCCATGCCTGACTTTCAAATTTCAAGCCCTCCTGCAAAGCTTGGCCAGTTTCTCACTTTCATTGCATCTTAAAAGGGAAGGGAGAAGCCCTAGAGCCCTTCTGCAGGAACGTCTCCATCAAAAGTGTCATGAAAGGGGTTTAATTTCAAAAGCTCTGAATTACACCTAGATCAAGAAGGACCCGGTAATGGTGGATTTGCTGAGCTCAGGAGGTTAAAGAATGAAGGGGAATTCAGAGTTAACATCTGTGACACACTGAGTCAGGATGAGAGAGCATTTGTAGTCAGAGCAAATATCAAAGGCAGTTCCCAGATCTCGTGCTTTTGGGAGAGTTTTAATTACTCTGATGCTTGTTAAGAGTCGCTTATGGCCATATGAGTGGATCCTTAAATTTGAAGATGCTTTTCTGCTCCCAGAAATAATGGCTGAGCAGCAAATCAAGCCCAGAATGTACGACAGGGAAGATGCAGTGAGCGTAGAGCTTCTCTGAAGCTGGATCAAATATCAGTTCACGCAGTGGCCCCTGCCTCCATCCTCACAAGGATGATGATAGAATTGCTTTGAAATGCTCGAAAGAAAAGCATTCAACACAGTGTTCTCCTGGGTAAATGTTTTCTTTCCTGGCATTATATTCTCTGGTAGTTCTAATGGAAGAGGTGGCAGGTGGTAAACCTATTGTACAGGGAGGGATGAAGGAATCGGATAGGTGAATTAGGCAGGTGTCTAGCAATGTGAGCTGCAGCCATTCAGTGTTGGGATTCCTGGCTTCACCTCTGATATCTTGGAGAAACATGGACTCTGGAGTCACAGCACGCTGGAAAAACACTGGAATCATGAGTGGCCTGGGCCACACAAGTGGAATGTTAGGAAGGTGTTACTATAAAGGTGGTCAGGCCCTAGCACAGGGTGCCCAGAGAAGCTGTGGCTGCCCCATCCCTGGCAGTGCTCAAGGCCAGGTTGGACACAGGGGCTTGGAGCAAGTTGCTCCAGTGGAAGGGGTCCCTGCCCATGGCAGGGGTTGGAACTGGATGGCCATAAGGTCCCTTCCAACCCAACCCATTCTGTGAAATATTAAGCAGGGCTTTGTCAGGAGGGGTAGAGGAATGCTCAGGTGTAGACAGTGTGCTAGCCACAGATGGGTGCACACAACCAGAACTGTGCCTTTTATGTGGTTGGAGGGATAGAGGTTTTGGTAGGGCAATGTGTGTGCTATGGACACAGATTTGTTCCACTGTGCAGAGCTGCTTGGTCTCTTCACTTGCAGTTTCATGCTATCTTTCTACTGGCACATTGGATCCTTGCTTTAGCTGGGGACTATTGCATAAGCCTCGCTGGAGGCCTTGAGAGCAGCTGAATTCCTTGAGCATCTTTCTTCTTGCCGCTGGTGAACGCTGCTCAGATGTGATCCAGAGAGACAGCTGGGCAGAACTGAGTCTGAAACAGATAAGACATGGGAGAAAGAAAGCTATTCCAATCTCCCAAACCCAGGACAACCATCTTTGGGGTGAAGCCCTTTCCTTTGGGAGCTTGCAGTGTCCCGCTGCAGACGGGGCTAGGTGTCTCGTGACAGTCAAGGCAAGGACAAGAGTGTGATTAAGCCTCTCTCCCTCCGGCAAAGCTCAGTCTGGGAAAAGGCTTTGGATGCGGTGGCCTGTAATTATGTAATTCTTCCTCGTTATCTTTTCTAATTGTTCTCAGCACTGTTTCCTAAACTGATTGGAAACAATGGCAGATGGGGATGAAGTGGGAGGCAGACGCGAGCGTGGCAAGCTGCCAGCGTAGTACAACGGCTTCCAGAAGAGGAGACGGAGAGAAGGGAAAGGGAAGGGAAGAGAAGGGAAAAGAAAATCCACGGTGGAGACTTGGACGCCAGGACCTGAATTGAGGGGACACCTGAACCACTGCCAGGCTGGGAGGTGTTGGCAGGGGATGTCTCATTCAGACACATGCATATGTGATGTGTATTACAGTCAATTGCAAGCCTTCCTCCATCCCTGGCACGCCTCTCCCTGAGAACTTTGCTGTTCTCCTTCCCACTACTTCAGTGATGCAGGTTCAACCCTCATGGGGAGGGTTTGCCCATCACCTGGAGACACTGTGGTCTTCTCCCCCTGGCACTAAGTTATTTGCTTGGGGGGGGGAAGAGGGGGAGTTATGCAAGAAAAAGAGGGGGGGGGATTTGACTTGTTGCATTGTGGGTGACTGCACAGGGCAGGAGGATGGAGCTGGGGTGGGGATATTTCAATGAGATTGCTTCATACGTGGCAGCTGGTTTCATGGGAACTGCGGGATGCAGCTCCCCAAAGCCAGTTGCTGTAACACTGACTCTCATTTTATGTGCAAATGCCTGCTGCTCTTCACCCACCGCACCCTCCCCATGTGGCTGAGGGTTTCTTGCAATGATGTGCATCACAGAAGCGTTCTGGGGATCCAGCAGAGACCTGGGCTAATAACCCTCTGCTCTTACAGCTCTCTTTTGCCAGCACAGTGGGAAGAGGGAATCGTAGCACTGCTGCTATTATTTGTGTCTAGTGAAGGCCAAAATAAACCCTGATCTTCAGGCGTGAAGCCCAAGCATTGGTTTCTCATGGCAGAAGGGAGAGAACAGATGTCTCTGGGGTGACGTGGCATCCCTCTGAGTGAGACCACAAACAGCAGCAGCATCATGACCCCTTGTGATGAGCAGGGGTAGGGTATGGGACACGACAAACCCCTACAGAAAGCAGACCCCATTCATTCATATGGGATCAATGCCAGGCACTAGAGGAGGTTTCGGGTCACCCCTGGATGCTGGCACTGATTTACACCCCTCATCCCAGTCTCAGGTGCTTTATCTCCATTTGGGGCCCTGTGTCCTGACAGTGCTGTCAGCTCAGGGAGTCACTGGCTGAGCAGGGGCATTTGAGGGAAGAGGAGGGATTTATCAGAGCTGTCCTCTCCTATTCCAACCCTAGGCCTGTTCTGCTGTTTTTCCATCACCACTGACTTCCCTGTATGCCTGAGGGCTGCTGCTGCTGCTGCCAGCACCATCCCGCCTGGTCCCAGCTTCTCTGGCTTCTGTTTGAGGCTGTCCTGGATGGAGAGGAGAAATGCTGCCTGGGGCTTGCCCTTGGTATCAGACTGGAGGTTTCTTTACTACTGTGGACTGAGTGAAGAGGGGAAGGTGAAGGTGTAGGGACTGGGAGCTGGAGGCTGCAGGCAGGGGGGTTCATCACTGGCTTGTATAGGGATTGGGGGGTTTGAGTTGTGGTGATCTCCAGCCACCTCTGGGAAGGAGTGAATAAGAAGTAGGCAAAAGGAGCAGCTGGAAAGCGGCGGAAGGTCAGAGATGAAAGTCAGGAGGGTGGTCACCTATGTCTGTGTCTGTATTCCCCCTGATTCCTGCAAGAAATCATCCAGTCCTTGCCTGGAGGTAAATAGGGGCTGAAGCCTAGGGAGGGTAGGCGAAGTGTGAACCCCTGTGGTGACATGTTACAGGGGGGATAGGTCACTGCAGCGATCTGTTTCCAAACGGCAAAAGCAATGCCTGGATAGAGCTAGATAGGAGCCTTCCAATACATAAAGGGAGGCAATGAGAAATCTGGAGAGGAGTTTTTTACAAGGGCCTGTAGGGACAGGACAAGGGGGAATGTCTTTGACCTGCCAGAGGGGAGATTGAAATGAGATCTGAGTCAGGAAGAAGGAGTTTTCCCTGTGAGGGGAATTAAAACAAAAACCATCGTTGCATTAGCCAAAAGATAGGCGTTAGTGGTAGCTGACTCTTTGGTGCACATTTATCTCCATCCAGGGCTGCAGACCTTACCCCTTTGCAGCCCTGTACAACTTATTGCATGCCTTCTGGCATGTAATGCTAGCAGTCACTGTCCCTGTGGGCTCACAGAGGAAGATGGGATCTTCTGTGCTGGAAACACATCAACAGGCAGGAGAAGATTCAGGAAATACGGCATCTTGTACAGACTGTGATCTGATCCCTTCTGAGTGCTCTACCATGGGCTAGGGAATGGTTGGATGGCTGAATTGGAGGTTGGATGTGGCCCCTTGCACAGTCCTCTCTATCTCCTGTAATCTCTGCAGCTCTGGTGGCACCAGGATGAGGGAATGGGGAACAGATAAATCACAGCTCCTAGTAAATGCTGCCCTGTGTGCTACTCTACCAGGCGTGTGCCACCATGGGCTCATGCTCTGGGTCTGGACAAAGGATTTGCTTTTGCATGAACCTGAAGAGTGTAACTTGGTGTTGGCAAAGGCTGAAGGAGCACCTTTGATATCTCCTGAATGGATCCTGGGTTTGCTCAGTGCTGACAGGCACGCAAACTGATGGCTGATCAGGTATGTTCATATAAGGTGCCTTGTTGGCTATTCCCCTATTGTAGTTCTAGTAATCATAGTTATTGCAGGCTGCATGAATACACCACCTTCTTCCTTTGCTTAGTAGGCTCTTTGCCCCGAAAGTTCCCATGATGATACAGCACAGAGGAAAAACAGTTCCTTTTATCAGTTTCCCATTTTTAATTCCATTTTTCTTGTGAAATTGTCCTTTTTCTTGCGTTATGAGGCAGAAAGAACAAAAGGTCCCTCTATCATTTTCTAATATACCTTTATCATCCCTTCACATTCATCTCCTCTCTGAAACATACAGTCTCGGAGCCCTTGCTAATCCTTCTTCATGAGCAGATTTTTGCCATGACCTTGATCAGTTTTGTCACTGTTCTCTGGATTATCTATAGGCAGATCATTGCTTTCTGGGGTATGTGGCAGTTCTGTACACAGTGGCATGCCTGGGCTACTTAAGGCACTGCCAAGAAGGTCTCATCTCAGATAAACAGGGAAGACCACCTAACACTACTGCAGAAGACCGTCCTCAAAGGAGCCATTAGTGGATGGTCATGAGTGGATGTTCCACTAGGAAATCTGATGTTAAGGTGGATGTTTTCCCTAGCACCAACCACTAAGCCAGGACCTCAACAGCACATAGCAATGGGATGCAGAAGGTGTCAATGTGAGGCTACTGGAAGAATCCTCACCTACCACAGGAGTGGAGGGAGGTGATGTGGATGGGGAGGAAGTCTCAGTTCTTTCCCAGTTACAAATAACTGTCTCCAGGCACACGTATCTCATGAAGAAACAAATTATTCTCTCTCCCTTTCCAGCAATGACTTAATCTATTATTTTTGGAGGAGGGGATGAGGTGCATATTTACTTTGCTTTCATTACATATTTGCATTAGGTTCTTCTCTCAAACACGATCCAAGGACTCGCTGCCGGGAAATGCAATCAAAGCTACTCATGTTATTTCAGTGTATTTCACACAGTTGTTTTTCTTCTCTTATTAATCTTTTCTTTTCCCTCCCCTTTCTTCCCTTTTCTTTCTCAGACTAGAACAAATAGAGTGAGACTGGCAGAAAATTGGCAGCCTTCAGTGATCCAGAGGCAGTGATTTTTCTTCTAAGTAGCTTAATGGAGTCTATATTTTTCTATTGTTTTCTCAGCCTGCAGGTTGAGTGAGTATTTAAAAGAAAAGAGTGGAAGAATTCAACAAGCCCTTTCCCTTCCTCTTCTTACCAACCTGTTTAGAAAGTCCATAGACCTAAAGAGCTCTTCTGGGTCAGCCACACTTCAGAAGTGGTGACAGAAGGAGGTTGAATTATAGAATCATGGAATCATAGAACAGTTTGGGTTGGAAAGGACCTTAAGAGCATCCAGTTCCAACCTCCCTGCCATAAGCAGGGACACCTCACACTAAACCATGGCACCCAAGGCTTCATCCACCCTGGCTTTGAACACTGCCAGGGATGGAGCACTCACAACCTCCCTGGCCAACCCATTCCAGTGCCTCAGCACCCTCACAGCAAAGAATTTCTTCCTTAGATCCAATCTAAACCTCCCCTGTTTCAGTTTGAACCTTGTTTCCTTCTGCAGAAAGCAGCAACACAGAAGTTCATTTCTCCTCCTGGTCTTCTCTGAGGACCACTGCATGTTGACTGCAAGCAAACAGAAGGACCATTTGAAACTCAGGGCTGGAACACTCTAAATGATATCCCCAAATTCCTATTCAGAGATGATGGCAGGGCCGTTGGTCAGGGTACCTGGGGACGAACTGGAGTCCCTACTGCAGCTCTTTGGGTTCTGCTGGGCATCTTGAAGAAGAGGAGCCAAGGTGAGCAGCCGTGGTCTCACAGAGCATTGACCTGCTCTCTTTTCTGTCCCAATTTATCCATGCAATGGCTGCTTAAAGCTTTTTTTGTGCTTTGCCTTGGAAGTCCTCACTGGAATTCTCTCTGGGTTTGCTTTTGTGCTCCCAGGAATACCCTCACTCTACAGTTTGTCCCAGTTTGCTCTCTGTGAGGGTGTACCATTGCTCCTCTGCTCAGGTGATGAAGCAGCCTGGGACCTGTAGCCACATACCCCCTCCTGTCATGATCTCCTCAGGTTTCCTGAGCTGAGCAATCAAATAGAACTCATGGGTGCTGCAGAAAGAATGCATTCATGAGCTGACATTTCCTCCTTCTTTGCTTCAGTGCCACAGACAGGCTATGGAGGAAAGGGACTCTTCATCGGGGACTGTAGTGACAGGACAAGGGGGAATGGGGTTAAACTCACACAGGGGAAGATCAGGTTGGAGATAAGGAAGGAGTTCCCTGTGAGGGTGCTGAGGTGCTGGAATGGGTTGCTCAAAGACGTGGTAAATGCTTCATCCCTGGCAGTGCTCAAGGCCAGGTTGGACACAGGGGCTTGGGTGACATGGTCTGGTTTGAGGGGTCCCTTCCCATGGCAGGGGGTTGGAACTGGATGATCTTAAGGTCTTTTCCAACCCAAACCATTGTGCAATGTGGGGAGAATCAGTTCTCGGTTGTGAGAAAGATCAGTGTCTCGATTTCTGCTCATAAAATACAAGTTTCTTCAGAATTGGGAAGCCAGTTCCTCTCTTCCAACCAGGTTCCTTCTTTTTGTTCTTTTTACCTGAACTCCCAAGTTGTCTGGGTATCTGCAACTCATTCTACACACTACAAATCCTAAGTATTTTTATTTGAGGGGCAATGTTTTCATTTGCTTGCTTGTTTTAATGCCTTTCTAAGTCAAAATGCTGTTTTTTTTGTGACGGATAAGCTTTGCTACCTCGCTTTGTCCTTGTGAAAGACTCTCACAATCTGTCACATAGCCTGTGCTTTGCTTCTGTGGCCCCAAACTCATTGCTACTGGTCCTGCAACCCTCATAGGTTGCTCTCAACTCCATCTTGTAAATCCATATAGTCGTTCCCTGGCCAATAGTGACTTTCTTCTTCCGTGTCTCTCCTTACCATGTCATTGAAACCGCTGGCAAAGGAGTTGTGACCTTTCAGATGAACATTCAGAGCTGTCGGTAGGTGTAAGCTGATGAGGCAATGCATGCACTGGGGTTTGTCACCCAGCCCTGCTACTCACTGGGCCTCAGTTCATTTTTGTATGTGCTGATAAAGAGACTTGAACAACCCCCTATTAGCTCAATGATAGCATCCTCTGTGTCTGAGGATGAGCCATTGAGGAGGGCTCTCAGCTCTGGGGTGCACAGATGGGGATGTTCCTTTTTTCCACCCTAAGGGATTTCAGCTGATGTAATATCCTTAGGGTTCACAGCCTTTTGGCTCCTTATGATCCAAACCCCAGGCAATGAATGAGGCTCATCTGCAAATGCTGACACGAACTTCCTGATGCTCAGCTGAGGTCTCACAGAAGTGCCTTAAGCATAAAGGTACTGACTTCCATAAACACTGAGCTTGAAAGGGAAATCCTTCATGTGATGAAGGTATATTGAGTGACTGATGTAAAATAATGGCTCAAAACCATCTCCAAGAGGCTCTGCATCAATATTTCCAAGGAGTTTGAATGGCTATAACTGGCTTGCACAGGTCAATACTACCATGAGCAGCACATGAGAGGAGCTGAGCTGTATCCATGCTGTCAGATGCTAGGAACTAACACAAAATTATTATAGATAGATTATATATATACACACACACACATATATAATTATAGATGTTTTATTTGTGTGTGTGTATATATATATGTATATAATTCTAGATAATTTTCAAGCTGTCTGTGGCTAAGTGCTGCTTAAAAGAGCACTTGCTAAGAGCTGATACCACATCAGGTATTTCCTGTATACCTGGTATTCAGGTATTCATGGGTATTCATCTTCTGGGATCTTACTGGATTAATATTGACCCTGGAATGAGACCATTCAGTTGGGTATCTCTTGTATCACAGAAACACAGCTTGAATGGGCTGAGACACTGCTGGTGCTAGTTCAAGTGCTGCCAAGGTCCATCACCATGCCAGTTCTTTCACCTGCTCTTCCAGACCCACTTTAAACCCTGTCACAAAGCCCAGTAAACCTTATACCCTTTATTACTTTGCCATTTAAAAGCATATCTCTTGGCTGTAGCTCATCAGGAAACCCACTAACCTCTCATCAACCAAGAAGCATTTGCAAAGCAGGAATGATGCAGGGAAAATCCCAATGTGAGGTTAATTCCTAGGGTTGATTTTCAAAGTTTGGAAGTGACAACTTGCTGGCCTTGAAGATTTAGCACCAGCGCTGGAATAATCCAAAGGGAGAGATTTCCTTCTTCTTACTCAGACCGTTGGATAATTAGCAGATTTTAATGACTGCTTGAGAAAGCTATCTAATTAGCTATTAAAAACACCCTTCTCTCCCTCCTTCCCTCCCTCTTACCCAGTCCCTAAATAAAAGCCACAAACTAGCCAGTCATCTCTGACTGGATGCAGCCTAGAGATACTTTTTCTTTTCAAGCTAATTGCAACTGGTTGGCATTTGCTGAGGAAAACTCCATTTGGGAATGCATTAGGATGAAAAATGGTCTGTTCTGCTCCTATGTAAGTGTTAAGTACAGCCACAGCCTGTTGCATGAAGCACAGAATCATTTGGGGTGCAAAACCCCTTAAAGGGCATAGAGCTTTTGAAGCAAGTCCAGAGGAGGCCATGAGGATGCTCAGGGCCTGCAGCATCTCCTGTGTAGAGACAGGCTGAGAACATTGGGGCTGTTGAGCCTGGAGAAGAGACCTCAGAGCAGCTTCCAGTGTCTGAAGGGGGCTACAAGGATGCTGGAGAGGGGCTCTTCATCAGGGACTGCAGCGACAGGACAAGGGGTGATGGGTTCAAACTGAAACAGATCGGNGAAGGGGGCTACAAGGATGCTGGAGAGGGGCTCTTCATCAGGGACTGCAGCGACAGGACAAGGGGTGATAGGTTCAAACTGAAACAGGGGAGGTTTAGATTGGATCTAAGGAAGAAGTTCTTTATTGTGAGGGTGGTGAGGTGCTGCAACAGGGTGCTCAATAAAGTGGTGAGTGCTTCATCCCTGGCAGTGTTCAAGGCCAGGTTGGACAGAGCCTTGAGTGTGTCCTAGGTGTTCCTGCCCGTGACAGGGGTTGGAACTGGGAAATCTCAAGATCCTTTCCAACCCTAACTGTTCTATGATTCCGTAAGATTAACGACCCCAATCATTAACCTAATGCTACTGCTAACTTGCTCAAGAGCAACCCATGCTTCTCTGCTGGCCCATGTCAGGGGGAGCAACTTTGGTTGAAGTCCCAAGGTGTCCTCTGTGCCCAGCCCCTGCTGTATGGATGTATGCATCATGTGGTTCACCTTAGAGCCGGGAGCATTTGCTGCTATGACCACTGGTTTTTAGAGCCATGCTTGGTTTAGTGACAGTTTGTCAGCCAAGCTGCTCTGCCTGACCTATCCTCAGGTTCTCCCCTTTCTGTCTGTGTTCAGTACTAAGGTGAAGGGAGGACATAGCCAACATGGTCTGTGCTTCCTGCAGGTGTCTGTCCTGTGTGACCACGGGTGAGTCAGGACATAGCCCTCAGCACCTCCTGTCTCTGTTCACGGAGCAGTGAGTTTTTGCTTTTGCTCACTCCATGGGAGATGGACAGCTTTTAAGAACAAAATAACTCCCCTCTCTCTGACTATGAGCTATGATGCTTTTTAGTTCAGTTCTTGGCATGTTCTCCTCTGTTCATCAGTGATCCTTGCCTCTCCTAGGGGCTGGTGATTGCTCTTGCCAATATATCTTCTCCCTTCTCCACCAGTGGCAATGTAAAGTGGTTTGAAAGCCTTGAATAGAAAGGGACAAAATGATAGTGGGAGAGAACTGAGGCCACTTTCCCTTTGAAAAGTGACATCCTCTCCTGTCATTTACCATTCCCTCAGAGAGCGTTGGTGCTCTGCAGCCCATTGAGCTGCGGTGGATGCTCCTGCTCAGGGGCTGTGTGCTGTTCCTGCCAGCTCCCATCTCAAATCCTGCCTCGTCACTCCAGAGAAAGAGAGTCTGCCACTTTCTGACCTGCTCCACCTTTTATGTAAGGACAATGGGCTTCAGTGTGACACAAATCAAAGCGTGTGCTCAACATCTGGTGCATGCAGAAAGAGCTTGATAAACAGGCACCTTTGTACATGGCAGAGTCCATCTCCTCATTGAGCCCTGTGATCAGCTGCTCATTGTCCCACTCCTGAGGTGTTTGTGAGCATGAGCCGGGGTCTTGATTGGAGTAGATTGGTGTGGCTCCAGTGACATTTCATGGGGTGGTTTAGGTGTTGCTTCTCCTGAGAAGTCCCATCCATCACACAAGAAACACGGGGAGGTTAAAGCCGGTCTACCTGGCTGATTGCCTTTTCCAACCCATCATGTGCAAGTCTCTGATCTCACGGTCTGTTGTTATGGGAATAACACAATTACAGTGGTTGTGAATAAAGAGGAAATGCAGGCTGCCAGAGGGAACAAAAGAAGACCGGTTTTCTGAAGTATTTGGTGAGAGGAAATGGAGAGGATGGAGACAGATGTCTCAGGGAGACAGAGCACATCCCAGTGCCACAGGGCAGAACTAAGTCAGTTTCCAGCCATGTCCCCTTTTCCCAAAGCATTCGTATCAGGTTTTGTTCTTCTGTGAACGATGGTCCAGCCTTGGTCAGTGTTCACTGGTGCTCTCCACTTGGCTAGTTAATAGTCCTTAAAACAGTGGAAGTGGACAGCCTTTCAAAACAAAATAGGTCCCCAACCTACAGCTGTGCGTTCTGATGCTTTTTCACTTTGGTTTTTAGAATCATAGATCCATAGAACAGTTTGGGTTGGAAAGGACCTTAAGATCATCCAGTTCCAACCCCCCTGCCATAAGCAGGGACACCTCACACTAAACCATGGCACGCAAGGCTTCATCCAACCTGGCCTTGAACACCCCCAGGGATGGAGCACTCACAACCTCCCTGGCCAACCCATTCCAGTGCCTCAGCACCCTCACAGCAAAGAATTTCTTCCTTAGATCCAATCTAAACCTCCCCTGTTTCAGTTTGAACCCGTTACCCCTTGTCCTGTCACTACAGTCCCTAATGAAG
>NDXB01005469.1:12443-36321 GCA_002631895.1 Agapornis roseicollis
TGTTTCAGTTCCGTTACCCCTTGTTCCATCACTGCAGTCCCTAATGAAGAGTCCCTCTCCAGCATCCCTATAGGCCCCTTCAGATACTGGAAGGCTGCTCTGAGGTCTCCACGCAGTCTTCTTTAAAGACAAGTATAAGGAACATGTGAGACATGAGATTTGGAGCCATTGACTTTGCCAGTGCCAACTCATCAAGTGTGCAGTGTGATGGTGCCTTTATAAAGACAGTGTAAAAAAAGGCATGGAACAATGAGGATGAGGCAGAGCTTAGGAGATGGGGTTTCTGTTGAGTGTTAGTTACAAAGTCTGTGGGATTTAGGGGGAAATCCTTGTATTTCCTGTGCCTTGGTTCAAGTGCTCTCTAAACAGGGAGCATTGCTGTCTCTGCAAGCATCTGACTTGGAGTTACCATTGATTCCTCTAAAGAAGCAAATGTCTTTTCCTTTAAGCTGTTTGTTGCCAAGCAAGGACCTGGATGCCTCTGGTCACTCTGGACAGTAACCCTTGCCTGAGGCCAGTTTGCAAATGACTGTGTGCTGTTTGATCTGACAGCATTTGCTCCTTTCTCCTTCTTCTACCCAGAAGATGCTTCGGGAAGAGAAAGAGATGGAGAAACAGAGTGTTTTGAAAGGGCTGTCCCAGTTCCCAGCAGTCACATTGTGCTCATCAAAGGCAGCCAAGTGGAACTGGTGGCACTCACAAGAAGAGCCTGCTTGAAACAAAGCAAAACTGCAGAGACTTTGTAAACAAGCACTGAGTGCTCCAAACCACAGAAGGGAGAGGTGACAAGTCTGATTTAAACCGTGGAAGAAACCAGTGTGGAGCACAGCCTTCTAAAGTGGGCATTGCTGAGACCTGCTTTAATGGAGGCACACCATCGGTCTGTTAGTGCATCAGTCTGACTTGTAAAGGCAGATGCCTGGTAAAAGCAGAGGACCAGGAACCTCAGTGTGGATTGGTTGAACAAGAAGCTGACAAGATGTATAGGTACAAAACAAGCAGAGGAAGAGATGAGTTTTGTTTAGGGAATTATTCTTGGTGTTCAGTGTCCTAATTCAAGCCATTCTTTATTGCACTGCGGTCCCTTTACCCTGTTCTGGATAACAGGACAGAGATTGACTGGGGTGGATGTTTATCATATTTACTCAATTCCTGTATCTATTTTAGAGTACTGGGCAGAGTAAGAAGGCTTCAGTGTGAATCGGAGTCACTGGTTTGCCTGTCTGGTCTCATAGTTTATCAAGCCCCCAGCTGGGATTGAAAGTACCTCTGAGGAGAAGGACTTGGGGGTACTGGTAGATGAAAGATTGGACATGACCTGGCAATGTGCTCTTGTTAGTTGTGTTTTGGGCTGCATCCAAAGGAGTGTGACCAGGTCAGGTGAAGTTCCTCATCCCTCTAAACTGCTCTGGTGAGACCCCACGTGCAGTTCTACCTCCAACTCTGGAGTCCTCAGCATAGGAAAGACATGGACCTGTTGGAGAGTGTCCAGAGGAGGGCCACATAAGTGATTAGAGGGATGGAGCAAGTCTCCTGTGAGGAAAGCCTGAGAGAGTTGGGGCTGTGGTCAATGGCTCAGTGTCCGGCTGGAGGCCAGTGCCGTGTGGTGTCCATCAGGGATCGGGGTTGGGACCGGTCTTGTTCAACATCTTTGTGGCTGCCATGGGCAGTGGGATTGAGTGCGCCCTCAGCAAGTTTGCCGATGACACCAAGCTGTGTGGCTGGGTGGATCCTCTGGAGGGAAGGAATGGCATCCAGAGGGACCTGAACACGCTTGTGAGCTGGGCTGATGCCAACCTCATGGGGTTTAACCATGACAAGTGCAAGGTCCTACATCTGTGTTGGGCAGAGAGGAGATTGAGAGCAGCCCTGCAGAGAAGTACTTGGGGGTGGTGGTCGATGAGAACATGACCATGAGCCGGCTGCAGTGTGTGCTCACAGCCCAGAAAGCAACCGTATCCTGGGCTGCATCCAAAGGAGCGTGACCAGCAGGGCCAAGGAGCTGATCCTGCCCCTCTGCTCTGCTCTCGGGAGAACTCACCTGGAGCATTGGGTGCTGTTCTGGTGTCCTCAACATCAAAAGGACATGGAGCTGTTGGGACAAGTCCAGAGGAGGCCACGAGGATGCTCAGGGACTGGAGCATCTCCCATGAGAAGACAGGCTGGGAAAGTTGGGGCTGTTGAGGCTGGGGAAGAGAAGGCTGCATGGAGACCTCAGAGCAGCCTTCCAGTATCTGAAGGGGGCCTATAGGTTATTGCCATCTTATTGCCATCTTTTTGTTCTTAAAAGGGGCCTAGAAGAAAGATAGGGAGTGACTTTTTGGTAGAGCCTGTTGCAACAAGATGAGGAGTGACTGTTTTGAACTAAAAGAGGTGAGATTCAGGAGGATGCGAGGGAGAAATTCTCTACAATGAGAGTGGTAAAACACTGGCACAGGTTGCCCAGAGAGGTGGTGGATGCCCCATCCCTAGAGGCATTCAGTGCCAGGTTGAATGTGGTTCTGGGCAACCTTGTCTAGCTGAAGATGTCCCTGCTCATTGCAGGTGCGTTGGAACTAGCTGAGCTTTGAAGGTCCCTTCCAACCCATACCATTCCGTGAGTCTATGTGAAATGTGTTTGGTGTCTGTCTACCTTCCTAAAAATACCCCTCTAGAAGCAGAAAGAGGTTAAATTTGCTCTGTGAGCAATGGTACGCTGTGTCTACTTGTGATGATTTCTCTTTCACTCTCCTACATTTGATACTGCAGAGCTACCTGGTGACTTGATCTATAGGCAGTGAAAGCAGTGAAGGATAAGCCTACATGCCCTAGCTAAAATGCAGTCTCTTTCTGCTTGTCCTGTTTCCCCTCTTTCCAACTCGGAAATGATCTGTCTCCTGTGCAAGGTTTATGATGCATTTGTGGCATCCCATTCTGGAGAAAACCACGTGCCACTTGTGACTCAGGGATCTTCCAGGATAAAAGAGCCTCATAAGAAAATGCTTTTACAGTGTAGCATTTCATTATGATTAAGATTCTTTTGAATGGGTCCTACCCCAAGAATTTAATATGATTTTGATTATCCAGAGGATTTAAACCTCTTCAGCTCCTGTTTCAAGTCGCATAAACAGTACTGTTATCTCTCTTCACTCATGTTCCCCAGCAAATCCTTCTGGCAGACAATATCTTCTTCCTTGTACCCCATTTCTAGAGCTATTGGCAGGAGGGTGTTATGCAGAGTGTAACAGGCTAAACAGAATTATGCCCAACTAAGTGCCATTCTTAATCCCTACCGGTTGCTTAAAGGAAGACACTAAACAACATCTACTCATCCCTTAATGGTCTCTTGCCAAGTTCAGTGTAGTCGTAAGTACACAGATGTGGGATGAGGGAAGAGAGTCAGGAAGAACCTCAGCCGGTTGCTGGTTTCCTTATTAACAATTAATGTTTGAGGCAGCATCAAAGAGGGATGTGGTTGTCTCTGTGAGACAGAAAGCAGCTTCTAGTTTGTGATGGATCCTGACAGGCTTTGCTAAGGACAGGGCTGTTGTGGCTTACCTAGGAAACCTCCTGAAACCAGCATATACCAAAACTGCATAAATCATAGAGTCAGAGAATGGTTTGGGTTGGAAAGGACCTTAAGATCATCCAGTGCCATAGGCAGGGACACCTCACACTAAACCATGGCACCCAAGGCTTCGTCCAGCCTGGCCTTGAACACTGCCAGGGATGGAGCACTCACAACCTCCCTGGCCAACCCATTCCAGTGCCTCAGCACCCTCACAGCAAAGAATTTCTTCCTTAGATCCAATCTAAACCTCCCCTGTTTCAGTTTGAACCCGTTCCCCCTTGTCCTGTCACTGCAGTCCCTAATGATGAGCCCCTCTCCAGCATCCTTGTAGGCCCCTTCAGATTTTGGTTTGCTGGTTTGAGTTGGTTTGCTCAGGTACGTGCCTGTGTTGATGTTCAGGATTTGACTGTTTCACCAGTAACTCTTCTGCTACAAGTGTGTGGGTTCAGTTTATTGGAAAGGAACCTTAATTCACTGATATTGCTGACACTTTGGTGTCCAACAGTGAAAAGTACTAAGTGCAATATGTAACAGTTGTGTCTATTTTATGATTTAGTTGTGTCCGCTTCCACTTTGCGTAAAGTAACCCAAAGGCAGAAGGTATGGTTGTAATAAAATATATGTGCTCTTCTAAATGGGTGATGTGGATTTAGCCATAGTGATTCTGTGTTCAGACTAATGGAAGGATGAGTATGTTGGGTCTGCAAGAGGAGGTAAAATATTTTCTATCAAATCAAACAGAACCAGGCACCCAGTTTTGCATAGAAATCTCTTCAGGAGATCCCAAAAGAGCCAGGAAACCCCCAGTTAAATACTGGTTAGACACAATTATTGTTCTTCCTTTAATCTAATTAAGCCTTCAATTTAGTGAGAAAAGCAATTAGCATCTGAAAATGCAAGAAGGGAGGTAGAAATAATGGAGGAGGCAGGTCTGTAGCCACAGTGGGAGAGAGGCAAGAAGTGTTTTTAGTACCAGTGCAGAAGGGAGATGCCATCTGCGTAGCTATAGATGGCCATAAACCCAATGGCTCTGTGTAGTCCCTGGTCTTTAATTTCACTGGAAGTGGGTATTTTAGTTCCCCAAATTGGTTTTGAAGATACTTCATTAATTTACAGTAAGGGTCAGGAATGAAAAACCAGAGGAAGATTATTTTCTGTGAAGAGCATTGCTCCCATCAGTTCAGTTGGTGATCTGTTTCAGTTCATTTTGTGGTAGAGCTGTGGGTTTGTGCTGGCTGTGTCGTTTCCATGAGGACATTTGATTCTTTGGATGAAAACGCGCTGCGTTTTGGAAAGCTAGCACATAGGATCCAGGGGTTTGTATGGGTTTGTATGAATAGCTTGTACAGCAGATTTTGAGCTTCATCCCAGAGAAACAAAGCAAAATGGAAAGTGCCGAGATCTGGTTTCATTTGTCATTTTTTGGTGTGCAAAAAAAGCTTGATGGAAGAAGTGATCGCCTTGGCTAGACTACTGGGCTGCTTGGAAGCTTGGGGCACAGATTGTGGGAACAGTGTTTTCAAGGCAAGGTCTTCATCCAACACAGCTTTTCATTGTTTAATATTCTCTGCATAAATTCCATCATGGGATAACGTTTAGTAGCAAAAAGTGCAGAGATTCTAGGAGATTCCTTTTAGTATTGTAGTGTGGTTAATCAAAGAAAGCACAATTGCAGAGTGGAACCAGTAAGAAGAATAAGTAATAAAGGCTTGGAAAGAAGTAATATTGGAGGGGTTAAGAGGCAAAATAATCACACATGGGAATGTTATTGCAAGGGTGCTAATTCAAGGACATGAATACAGTGATTCCAAAGGTGTCTAGAGAACATTTCCCTGCACAGGGATGCTTTTGGCATATCTGATCTAAATCTGTATTAGTCGCATCAGCAAAAGATCTGGAGTGATTCAAGCAATAAGCATCTCTACTGGATGGCACTAGGGGATGTGTTGGTCAAGTAGCAAAGAGTCCAAACTGCACAAACGAGAGCCCAGCTCAGCAATAAGAGGATACCAGCCTGGGAAGTGCTGGGATGGGATTAGATTAAATACATTCCACACACTAATGTATTTCAAGAAGTGTCACAGAAGTAGTGGAAAAAAATCAATAACCATTGATAAAAACACATAACTGGACATGCCTGGCAGAACCTCTGTCCCTAGGAAGCAATGAATGGAGATCCATAAAGAGTTGAAATGAATTGTTAATCCCCTGCTACTTCAATGAGATTCGGAAGAAAGTTGCTGATTTTTGCATGAAAAGATGACCTTGTCCTGGAACCAGATAAATCTCTGAAGTCTTTTTGCCCACTGGAATTGCTTTATTGGAGTTGTGCAAGGGATTTATTTGGTCCTCAGTCAAGCGGTTTTGCCAGAAGCAGTGTACTTAGCTGAAGTTTGGGATCCCAAGGCATTAATTTTGCTGTAACCTTTAAGCTAAGAGTGTTTGGACTAGGTTGGTATTTGGACAGGAGCCTTAAAACCCCAAAGTGGACAAGTTGGAGCAGTGCAAGAACTGTGTGGATGGCATTTGCCTCTCAGAGTGAGGCAGTCTGGATTGCACCAGTGTTTTGGCATGATGCTAAGCTGTAGTTGTTAATATATTGGTCTTGACCTTCTCATGGTTGCTTTAAATCAATAGTGCCCCACAGCCCAAGCCAGCAAACTCAGGTTATGAACCTCAGCATCCTGGCTAAATCCAGCTTAGGCTTTCGAAACAACTTGAGTGGTATTAACTGTTCTGTGGGCACTTTCAAAGGTTTTTGGATTTATGGACCTGAACCATCCATCAGGAATGTCATACACAGAATTTTCCCTATAGTATCTATGTATGAGTTTACTTCTCCACCTTTTTGTGTGCTTATAGAAGTTGCCTGTGAGGCAGAGACTAAAAACACTGAGTCATAATATTCGCAGTTATTGTATATGGAATAGTATTAAGTGAAGAATGATGTGAAGGAGTTTAAGAGCTGAGGAAACCTTTTTGGGAGAATTTGTGCTTGTCTCCATGTGAACTGGATCAGAGATTCAGAATACCTTTAGAAGGTTTAATCTAAGATCTTCATTAAATGACCCCTTTTCTCTTTCTGCGCTTGAAAATCCATGCATGAGATGGGAAACGTTAAGACAAAACTACAGAGAGGGAAAGGAGAGATGGAAAGAGTGGGGGCAAGAGCAACACGTGCACAACTAAATATAGTCCAGATGTTCAGTGTTTTCTGATCATGTCAAACCTACTTACTCCATGGAGACTTGCATGAACTTCCAACTGGGTCTAGACCCTTGTAGTGTGGAAGCCTGTGGTAGTAGTCACCCACAGTGACGCATGGACCTTGACACATGTGGAGAGCAGTTGGCAGGTGGATTGCCAGCAGTTTTAGAGCAGCCCTTTNAGACAAAGCTACAGAGAGGGAAAGGAGAGATGGAAAGGGTGGGGGCAAGAGCAACACGTGTACAACTAAATATAGTCCAGATGTTCAGTGTTTTCTGATCATGTCAAACCTACTTACTCCATGGAGACTTGCATGAACTTCCAACTGGGTCTAGACCCTTGTAGTGTGGAAGCCTGTGGTAGTAGTCACCCACAGTGACGCATGGACCTTGACACATGTGGAGAGCAGTTGGCAGGTGGATTGCCAGCAGTTTTAGAGCAGCCCTTTGCAACGGTTGCACACAAAAAGCAAAGATCTGTGTGTAAGACTTACTATGACATGGTAGAGGCTCTCAGAATCAGCTGGCTGCATTGGGGTAGGATTTTATAGGTGGTTTTTGGGCTTCAATATCTTGAGGATCTAGCTCAGTGGTTGTCGTTTGGCATCATAGTTGTGATTGACATGTTAATGCCAGTGGCTCAAGGCTGGCTCTTAATAATCTAAGAGAAGACACAGAACTATCTCTGTTTCCCATGTGGCACTGAAGGTTGCATTGGCAGGATGAACGCTGGGGAGGCAGTAAGGGTTAAGGTATGCTGGGTGACCAGTGCAGCTTCAGAGAGACTAAAGCTTTGTATTATCATCAGGAAAGTAGATGCAGGGGTGTTATGGCATGGGGAATGAGGATACGGTTGTTACACACTGGCATATGAAGCAAAGAACCATCATAGCAGTGGTTTATTGTGGAGGCAGAGGGATGGAAATGGGGTATTAAACTCATGACAAAGCAAACAAGAGGAGGGTGACTTAGTTCCCAATGTGGGGAATGTTGGGCTGCAGAAGGCTGCACTCTTGGGTCAGGAGCTCTGATATAACCAGGCTCCATTGTGTTCCCATATGCAGTAAAACACTTCAGCTCTCTGACACTGTACTGCTGATTTCTGCCTGTCTGAAAACCCTTTCTGATCGCTGAGCAGCAATTCAAACTCATGTTCCTTCCCTCAAGCTTCTGCTCAAAGGTTTTGGGTTTATTCATTCAGCCTCTGTCCTGCCATGTCCAAACAGCTTTGGTGCCTGCGTTCTCTGGTGGTGGCTGCAGGTGCCACCCAGGGCTCTGATCTATTAATCTTGCCCATTCCCATCCCAGGACTGGGCCAGTTGGGAGAGAGGAGAAACAATGGCATGTGATGGGTATTCCAGGTCAGGCTTGTGCTCCTCAGCATCTTGTGAGCAGTCTAACAGTGCATGGCAACCAGCCTAAGGCCAACTAAAAGTGAATCACAGCCTATCTCTGATTTTCCTGCCTTAGGTCAAATCCCTAGTGAAGGACTTCTTGTAGGAGTCATTCTGTCTGTGCCTGTGTGACAGGAAATGTGCTTGCACTCAGATGTCCTGTGAATCGGTCAGTGGGACAATCGAGCCTTGTTGCACATGGTGTTTCCCAAGACAGCTATTTTAATGCTTCTGCTTAGCTCACATTAATCTCCCGAAAGGTTTATGCTTTCTCTCAGATGTATTTTATTAGAGGCTGTTGTGCAGCTGCTAGGAAAGATTCCCCTCTCCAAACACCTCTGTTCTCAAAAGGATTTGACACCGAAGCTCTCCCATCATGGGGTGGTCCTAGTGGCCCTAGGAGGAGCCCTGATTCTGCTGAGCAGTCTGTCCTTCCTTTCACCTTGCAATGCCACTGCTGCGCCTGGGAAACCCAAGGCATCAGTCTCATTTAGGACAAGGTCTGCAGCAATGTCGTGTCCTTTGCCATGCAGCCAAGAAGCTGCTCTTGGTACACCTTTGGGAAGAGAGTGCAAAACCAGCTGGAGAAGCAGCAGCTCTTTAAAAGGATGCCCAGTGCCTGGATTACTGTAAATCAGTTATTTCCTGGGTGCTAGCAGTGAGGATCTAAGCCCCATTGTCCTAGGGACTTTGGAGTGCCTTCCTCTGACCTTCATATGCTTCTCCTTCCAGAGACTGAGTTGCAGAATGGCTGAAGTCTGCTGTCTTCTGCCAGCAGGCACATGACTGCAGCCCCTACACTTTCCTAGCACTGGTTTCATGGGTGAGATTTCCAAATCCAGCAGAAGAACCCAGACTGTGTGAGCAAGGATAGCTAGACATGATCCTGAGAGAGAAAGTCAGGTCTCTATTTATCCCACGCCAAGGAAATCTGGATGTGGATGAGGATACAACTGCAAATTCCTCACTTAGTTCACCCAAATAGCTCAGTTTGGGTTGGAGTGATGGTTCTGCAGTGTCTAAGTACTCTGAAAATGAAAATTGCAGTGGAATGGCATCCGGATCTCTGTGGTTTGCAGAATCTTTGGGATGAAAAGGCAGAACAGATGTGTAAATCATCAGCAATTACTCATGCGGATGTTGTCAAAGACAACCTGTCCATCCCTGACCACTGTACTGTGAGCTAGGCTCAGCAAGGTATAATGAGATGAGACTTCCCCATAAACCTTAAGCTTGAGACAAACCCAGTTCATTTCAAGTCTGCCAAAGCTGTTGCATCTCTGCTTCAGCTCCCTGATGGCAGATTCCTGCTGGTGCCATACGGAGGAGTCTTGCAGTATTAAACAGGAAACTCTTCATTTTAACCATCTTCTGGCCTGAGGAGTTTCATACCTGCAGTAGAGGTCTCAGGAGACGCTCACAAATCACTAAATATAGCAACTGTGTGCAGAGGGGTTCATCTTCAGCTGTGTCACCTCAGTGACACTTGGATGCATGCTTATAACCATCTGGCTTTGTCTCAGCCAAAGTCCATAGGATGTTTCTGTATTAAGCATCCCCCATTGCTGCTTCACAATCTGCTTTTCCATCCTCTGATGTTCCAGTTTGTCAAGTTGGCTTTTTCTTCGTTTCTTCTCTGTACTGTGAAGAAATTGCAGTGAGCTAAAGGGATAAAGGGGACTAAAGCTGGTGGCTTGGGACTTGATAAATATTTTCCCTCTGGAAGATGTAGCGTTTGCAGAAGGTGTGTGATTGATTTCACTGGTCACTTAATTGAAGGAAAATGAAAAGCGAATTCCCAATAAACTAAACCATTATTCATCTGAGATCACAAATCTGTACCCAGGGAGCCCTCAGCAAATCTCTCCCCATGTGCACTGCTAGACCAAGGGATGAGAGGGTTTCATTTGTATGCACTGGAGGTGGCCATGAGTGCTGGTGGTGCATCACAGCACGGAAGTGTCACTAAGGATTTTCATTCAGCTTTGGCATGAATGCTGGTGTGTTGTAAGCACTTGGATATTGTAGTGACAGAAGATCAAATAAATATCAAGGTAGATGGATGGCCGAAGGAGAAGTGCAGTTGGAGTCTACTCACTCTTCCCTTTTGACATCTTAAGGGGAAGTTTTGCTTGAACCTGGTCAGAGTTTCACTGTTAACGTCACCAGAGCCCAGTGAAATGGGATGAAATAAAGACATGCATTCCACATCATCACAGCTCCTCCTGGGACCAAATATACCAACCTTTAAACAGTGACATGAAGCCATACAATTCAGTGCTCTGTGCAGATGCAGCTGTGATGGGTGTTACGTGCAGGCAGAAGCTGGATTCCCTTTTATTCCCATTAGCAGTGAGACTGGAACTGGGGACAGCAGCAGGCAGCACGGCCTGCATCTCTGCCAGGCACTAAGTGTGCCAAGTCTACCTGGCCAGCGCCCAGCACCGCTCCTCCTGAATTATACCATCAGAGAGGAGCTGATGATGGGAAAAGGGTGACGAGGGCTTGCCAGAAATGTGGCAGGAGGCTTATGAAGCCAGGTAAAATGTCACCGAAGGGTTAGTGTTAATAGAGAGGTGTTCCCTCTGTGGGGAAATGCTGGATGGCAAAGGATGGGCTGCCTGTGTTGTTGCGCTGCTGTGGTTTTGTGTCAAAGCCCTGTGTATTCCTTTCATAAGTCCTGCTGTACTGAGTGAGTGCAGGGTGGTAACTTGTTAGGAAAATGATAGGAGTTTGGGGACTGAAGTTTAATATATTAACTCCCATAAAATATAACCAATGTTGTCTCCACATGTGCTAGCCAAACACCACATCTGGTTTGAATTAGTGCTGGGGGTGATTGTAATGATCATCTTGGAGGAGCAGAGCACCTTCAATATTGAAGCCACATCTCCTGAGCTGAAGACGTGACCCCAGCAGGCTTAAAAACTGGGATACTCTTCTTGATGCAGAGCCAAGGACAAGGAATAGATGAGATCCTAAGTCCTGATGCGCAGATTGCTTGTGCAGAAGGGAAATCTTTGCACTGAATTGGGATCCCACAATTGAGAAATCAACCTGATTGCAGTGCATTTAATGGCTGCAAATAGATTGTATAGAGAAATCAAAGCAAATGTAAAGCTTGAGTCACTTGCTCACAGAATGAAGGTTAGTCTTCAACATGGGATACATTGAACAGAGGATTGCTGAAGCTGGCTTTTGTCATGCTTCTTTTGGCAACAATCCCTGGTCCCCTTCCACTCTTTCCCTGTAGCATACCAGCACAGACTGCCAGGACACCCCACCCCAGGCGGGCAGACTGCTTTGCCCAGACCTACAACTTGCCAAGACCTTCTAACCAGAAGTTAGAGGAGCTCAAGAAGCCAAAGAGACATAGCTTGGGGATGGTGTCTCTGCATCTACAAGTCAGTTATAATAGGGGCTGCATAGCAGCAGCAATGAATTATTCTGGCTAATTCAACTAACTTCACTCTTTGGTCATGTAAAGACACACAATGGCAGAATAACTTCTTCTGAGGGGAAAAGGGGGGGGGGAAGAGGGTTAATTAGAATAAGTAGGTTCTGCAGTGGAAGCATTTCTGCTCTCAGCTAGTTATACTTCTATAAGTTCATCCTTGCGCTTGGAAGACAAGTGACCTGCTCGAGCACTTTGCCATCCATGACACTGGGGGCTCTGTTTAGGGAACAGCACAGGTTTCTCACCTTGCTTCAAAGAGATGCTCCTCTTTTGGGGGTTAGAAACTCAAATATGGAGCAGGCAGCTCATGTGGGAATATGTGCAGGTCCATGGACAGGCAGAGCATCTCTGACCAGTGCAATCAGAGGGTAGAGGCTGCACTACAGAATCATAGAATCACAGACTGGTTGAGTTGGAAAAAGCTCACCCAGTTCCAACCCCCCTGCCATGGGCAGGGATGCCTCCCACTAAATCATGTCACCCAAGGCACTGCCCAACCTGGCCTTGAATACTGCCAGGGATGGAGCACTTACCACTTCTCTGGGCAATCTGTTCCAGGGCCTCACCACCCTCACAATGAAGAACTTCCCGTTTCAGTTTAAAATGTTGGTGTGTGCATATATGTGAGTATATGGACTTGACCTTAAAGGTCTTTTCCAGCCTAGTTGATTCCATGATTCTATGTTTTATGGCACTTACAATGTTTGTGTGGTGACTTCCAGGTGGTTTGCAACAACCTGGGGTTGGAGGGGATACATCCTCTCTGATGTGTGTAGTGGCTTGGAGTATGGGTGCCTTTGGTAGCCTATGCACTTGGTGGCTATACCCTGGGCTGAAGAGGAGCCCCAGCTCAAACTCAGGCTATCCCAGCACCATTATCTCTCAGAGCCTGTCCACTCACGTGGCTCAGCTTTCTCCAGCAATCCCAAAGCCTCAGCTTTTCTGCAGCAGACCCCAGCCTGCTGGGGAAGAAGGGGAGTGAGTGATGGAGAGTTAGTTATGTTTCCCAGTGGCTTTCCCTCTGTGCTGCTATCATCAACCTTGGCTGACCCTGCTGCACTCACAGAAATGAGAATCATTTCTCATTGCAGGCTGGGGCCCCGGCACTTGTCATTTTTTCCAAGAGGAATGCTTAAGCACCTACCAGCCCTCATGTACCAAGAGGGCAGGTCCAGCCAGATCCAGCGGAGCTCCTGGGAGCTTCCAGATGAAGCAGGGAAGGAGCTGCCACCCTCAGCAGTGCCAAACACCTTGTCCTTGCCTCTGAAATTCACTTGGTTAACCTGCTGGGTTCTTCTGCCTTGCCCCAGCCAGCTCTAGGTTATAGATAAGAAGATGAAAAACATGGATGTAAGATCTCAAAGAGACCTTGCAGCAGCATTCCAGTGCCTAAAGGGGGCCTATCCTGGAGAGGGGCTTTGGATAAGGGCCTGTAGGGCCAGGCCAAGGGCAATGGCTTGAACCTGCCCCAACAGGGGAGACTGAGCTGAGCTCTGAGGCAGAAGCTCTTCCCTGGGAGGGTGCTGAGGCGCTGGCCCAGGGTGATGGCCCAGAGAAGCTGTGGCTGCCCCATCCCTGGCAGTGCTGGAGGCCAGGTTGGACACAGGGGCTTGGAGCAAGCTGCTCCAGTGGAAGGGGTCCCTGCCTGTGCGTGGCAGGGGTTGGAACTGGAGGAGCTTTAAGGCCCCTTCCAACACAAACCAGGCTGGGATTCTATCATTCTATGTATGGTTTTTAACCAAAGCTGCCTGAGACATGAGCTTTCTGTGCAAGCAATGACCCAGAGATTAGAGAGTGCCAGCTGCGTGCTACGCCATATAATGATGCTGCTGTTCAACTGCTGTGATAGGGAGCGAGCAGCAGTGGTTCCTAAAGCACTATCAGCTGCAAACTCATCAGCTTTCCTTCTTCCAACCACATTGGGTCTGATGACATGTTCCACATCCTTCAAAATGCGTTCAAACCAATGGGGATACCCACTATCAATTTAGCCTCATTCTGCTCCTGGCCTGGCTTGCCTCATGATTGTGTAGAGAGGTTATAAAACCAGGGAGTGTTAGCACAGCCTCTGGTTGTTGTGTTAGAGCAGGCTGGTGTAAGAAAAGCATAAAATCATACCCAAGCCAGCTTTGCCTCTCCCCCATGACCCTCATCCCAGCCTCTCAGAGTGGCAACAATCTCTGCACTCCACTGAGCTGCCTGCTGTCCCATCATGGTGAGGCAAGGCTTGCAGGGAATGGTAATGTAAGTCAATGCCAGGTAATTTCTTCACTGCAAGGTTTCTTTGTCCAATCTGACTCTTCCTGCTGAGGGTAATGGAGTTCCCCTCTTCCCTCCCCTGCCCCCTTGGAGAGTGTTTGTGAGTTATAGATGCTCTTCTCAGTATATTTTCTTCCAGACATCCCACACAATAATCAGCCAGTATCCTCCGTTAGAGCAATTTCAGTCTCCTGTTTTTTCCACCTTTGCTGCTTATCTGAACTGAGCTCAGTAGCTGAGCCCTATTGAACTCCACACACTCTCTTTCCAGTCTGTAGAAAGCTGGATTAGCTTTTCAGTAGCCTGGGTCATCCTGGGAGAAAACAGATATGTTAGAGGCCAACCAATTTACTTGCTTAATATTCTGAGAGCAGCAGCGTTTCTGTTCCCCAGTTGCATGTGCCTATGTATAATAACTCTTCTGGGAAGCAGGGGTGGATAGATTAGGAGGTATCTTTAAAACAACGATGCACTCTTGGTGATGGATAGAGTCATTTGATTTGTATAGGTTGCAAAGCATGCATGGAATAGCGCTCTTGTGGATCAAGAGGTCTGAGTTGTTTGGCTGCAAGTGCTGTGGAGGGCAGTAAAGCTGCCCTGCTCCCAGTGCTGCAGGTGGGTGGAAGCCTTAAAGGATATCACACCTCATAATGTTTAGCTGGTATCATGGTGGAACCTGTTTGCTGCACAGTTTGGTATTGTATCTAGGTCTCTCGTGACTCAGGTGGCACTTGGATACCTGGAGCATCCTTCATCTTCAGTTAACAGGCTGAGTCTGGCCTCTTCCTATGATTGGCACAACAGTGCATGATCCACTGTGTTCCGTAGGCACCTTTTCCTTCAAAGCCAACAGAGGCTTGTTTAAAGCCCAGTAGTTGCCACTCTCTGTAAAGTATGCAACAGGCTTTTTAGCTTAATACCCAAAAGGATGCAGCTGCACACCCCTCCAGTGGTACTAATAACATAATGTAAAATGAAATTAATCCATCTGCTAAATCTCAACCTGTCATCAGATAATGATCAGCAACATACCCATCTCCTCCAAGGAAGATCTGATTCTATTAAAGAGAAAATGGCCTACACTTCAGCTGCAAGAGTGACAATGTGCTCTTTAGATGAGGTTTCAGATCTTGGAGCGAATGCATTCAGTGTTTTTTGATAAGCAGCTTTTTGGCTGGAAAACTCTGCTTATTTTTAAATAATAGGGGTATAATTGTTCTCAATAATGATTTTTGCAAACTTGCATCTAGGATTTAGATGCTATTTAGTCTTGTTCTGTTAAGAGTCCTTTAAAGGTCAGGCCTTTCTACTTAGCCCAGCTATCAGAGCTTATGGACTAATCACAGGGTGAGTGTCTGGACTAAGTCTCCAATACCCCTACAAGAGTTAATCTGTGAATTGCACCTCATTGAGTAGTTAAGGGATCCATGCCATGATCTCATGGTGTATGAATCCAAAGACTTCAGTGGCTTGGTAGGAGGGATAGGGGTTGTTCAGCCTGGAGAAGAGAAGCTGTGTGGTGAGCTCATAGTAGTCTTCCATTATCTGAAGGGGCTACAAGGATGCTGGAGAGGGGCTCTTCATCGGGGACTGTAATGATAGGACAAGCAGATGGGTTCAAACTGAAATGGGAATTTCAAGTTAGATATAAGGAAGGAGTTCTTTACTGTGAGGGTGCTGAGGAGCTGGCACAAGGGTGTCAAAAGGAGTAGTGAATGCTTCATCCCTGGCAGTGTTCAAGGCTAGGTTAGACAGAGCCTCAGGCTACATGGTCTAGTGTGAAGCATCCCTCCCCATGGCAGGAGAGTTGGACCTCGATGATCTTGGGGTCCTTTCCAACTCAACCTTTATGCCAGCAATGTTTGCGGTCATTGCAGCTCATGGACCAGCAGCTACTCTTCACACAGAGAAACCCCGGGAAATCATCTCTATTTCAACCAGGTCTCCAGGAGGGAAGGGGTTCCAAGTTTTGAGTTTTATGGAAGCAGGTGGCTGAGTGCAGGAGAGCTAAAGCAGTGCTGCCACTTAGGGCAAAGCTCAGCATGAGCACAACCGCGTTACAAGACACCAGAGAGACTGCACAACATAGGTCTGGCAGGAAAAGGTGTGCTGGGTGAGCAGCACAAGGAAGGAGGCTTTATAAGCTGAGCTGCACACAGAGGAGCTTGTTTAATATATGAGTGGCCAGCTGCTCATGCTTGGGGAGGCAGGGACTGAGAAATTCCCTTTGCACATGTGCAGCAGCAGATGAGGTCTGCAGACCCCTTGAATTACTGTGAGGGTTTATGAGTCCTTCTCCAGAGACTCAGCAGAAGTGATTTTAAATGGTTCTTTCAGAAGAAATGAAAGGTTTGAGTGTGGGGACCCTGTTTCTGTCACAACCAATGGAGTCTGACCAGCACTGGAGGAATACATGGATATCAGTAGCAGCTAAATCTCTTTCTCCAAGGATAGGATGGGATGGGATGTTGCATTTTCCTTTATCTTGGATGGAAGGAGTGATTCCAGCTCTCTTGTCCTACTGAGAACATGGAAATGCCCCTTCCTGTTGGGGCATCTTTTAGAAGCAGAAAACAGGAGGACCTGGAGGATGGTGTTTGGGAGCCTTGCAGTTTAATGGGATGTGCCAAGTGATGGTAAGGGGAAGAATGGGTGACCTGTGCTGGGGAGATAAATCCTGCTTGGATGCTTCTATTTATACTACTGTGCATTGTGCAAACGATGATCAGAAACCAAGTGTGATGAGCATCGTGATGCTGTGAACTTTCTGGAGGGGGCTTTATATCCATATATTGGGACCTCCCCAAATCACATAAAAAATGAGGTCTGAGTTGTCTCTGGTGCATCTCCAGATCCAGTCCCATGGCGTCTCTCATCTAAAAGAGGTTTTTTCAGTGTAAGGAAAGCAACAACAGATCCAACAGGACGAGCACCCCACTTTCTCCTCCTCTTCTCCAGGTAAGCACCATCTAAGGCAAGGGAGACACAAGTCTGTGCTACGTGAATTCCAACAGGACACAGATGTACCAGAGCAGACCGTGTCTGCTCCATAGCATTTTCAAACCCTTCTTTTAGCCTTGGGCACATGCTGGCACCACGTTTTCAAGCAGATCCATAATGTTCCAGTGGATTCTTTTTCAGAACAAGGCAACATGTTTCCACGTCAAAATTTTCCACGAGGGCTTATTGATTTTGATGGAGGGCTGTCGTGCTAAAGAAGAGAAACACAGCAACTGCTTTGTCTTCAATCAGGATTCTTCAATTGGGCTTATTTCATGTGTGTGTTGGGCTTATTGAATGCATTTTTTTGTGCTTTGCAAGGGGTGTCTTTGATGCTATGCTCATTTGAAAGGAATTCAAAGCTAAGCCTCTGTGCTGACACTGAACAATCCTTCCAGTCTCACTCACAGGGAAGCTCCAAAGGTGACATGTAATCCAGTTGAGCAAACACAAGCAGAAGCCCAAATGTGCTGGGTTTGCTGTGGATCAGAAGCTGAAGTCCCACATAACTCTAATTTCCAGCTATGGAGCACAACAGCTCATAATTTCAGCCCTAAGCTTGCCTGTGACTTGGGTGGGAGCTAGGATTTCACACTGGTTCCATCCTTGACAGGAGGATCCTAAGTTCACAGGCAGCAGCAAATCCAGTCCTGCTGGAGACAGTTTTCCCTGAAACCTCAAGCCCTATCAGCAGTACTTCTCCTGGATTTTCCAGCCTCTGCTCTTTCTGGGCTGTGAAACATCTAGAGGCTGGGCTTGAAGGCATACTGCAGGGAAGGATGTAGGTGTCTAAAACTCACTAATATATGAATGTGTTTTTTAGTGTCTGATCCAAGATCTCTCCTCGTGTTGATAGAAGTCTTCCCATCGCCTTCAGTGTGTTTCTGATCAGGGCTCTGCTAATTAATCTCTATTATTAACTGCTTGGTAACATTGCTGTACATCATTATGTGTGTATATTTGTTGGTCTGATGATGCAGGGAACTGCTGTGTCCTCCTGACCTGCTCTCCCAGGCAAAGCACAGACTATAAAGGGACATGGCAATCTGCTTAGTGGAAGTGACACTGCTGGCCCCAGGCCTTCTGGGCACCTCTGCAATTCATCCATAACTAAGGTCAGTCCTAGTTGGGCAGAAGGTTAAAGCAGGTGTAGCAGCTGGAGTCATTTTAGATGGGTGCTTAAGTGTCCTGACCTCCAAAGCTGATGTTAGGGATGGTTTGCTGGGGTCTCCCCCCCATGCTGATGGCTGGATAGATGTCCTGGCCACTGGCCTGGCTTGGCTGGATGGAAAGTCCACAAGATACAAGCTTTGGTCTGCGGCTGTCCTCAGAGTTTGATTTCCAGCTCTCATTTGATGCTCAGACAAGCTTAGGGGTAGCTTGGGCTGGAGTTCATTCCCAGTCAGCAGTTTAGATGCAGCCCCCGTGCTGGTAGCAATATGGATATGAACTGGTATAGGGGGTTGGGGAATAAGCTCTGATCTGGTTTATTTGCTTATCTACAGGTGTAGCCACCCAGTTCTCATGAAACCACAGTAGTAGAAGAGTCCAAACCTGCCCTTCTCCCTCCCCTGTTGAAAAACCTGCTAGGATCAGATGGATAAAACACAGGATTTTATCATTCTTATGCAGCTGTTTCATCATCCGGTTGCCCCTCTCATAGAATGGTTTGGGTTAGAAAGGACCTTAAGATCATCCAGTTCCAACCCCCTGCCATAAGCAGGAATGCCTCGCACTAGAGGCTCAACTCAGACTTAGCCAGAGGTCTGTTGTGTGTGCATTTAAAATAAAGCTTGCTTTACTGAGCCTCCATGGAAGCATCTGTAATTATTTAAAAAAGCAATGAAATAAGCCTCACAAGCTTTATGGAGTTTGTTGAGTTATGCAGAAAACAGTAAATATTTCCTATGGAAAACGTCTTTTTAGCCAAAGACACTTCAGACGGTTTGAAGTTGTTTATTTGCTTGTTTTACTGTCAAACCCTCGGATTTATAGGGGGAAATAGGGCTCTTCGCAAATGATTCATTCAAAATCCCTGTTTCCCATCCTAATAACTCTTGATGGGATATTTTCAATTAGCCCTGATCATTATCAACATCTTGCAAATTAGGGAAACTGGGGCATGGAAGTGTAATAATTTGTTTATGGGCCTCTGCATGTAAGAAAGCAGATTATGGCTGTCCCGTGGGCAGTTCCTGATAGCCATTCTGGTTGCACTGGGGCCTCATGGTTTGTTGGAGCTATTGAGCTCCACGCAGACTTATTCTGAATGGGAAAAGGCTGTTTGTTCAAAACTAACTTTAATGTTTTGTCTTTTAAGTGGCAACCCTTAAATAGATGCATGAATCCAAGGTGTACTTGCTTGAGAATCCTCTGGACATTGAAGGTCTAGAGGTTCTTTGAGGTCTGGAAGATCTGCTCTCAAACCTAGGCAAGGTGGGAAGTGTAAGGTGTTTGGCTTCAGCTTCCCAATCAGACCTTCCTGCTATGCGTATGGTCTAGGACTTGTAAATGGCTTGGTCTCCTAAATTAGCTTTGCAATCAGAAGAAACTGAAAATTAGAGGAAGATTCTATGTAGTTAGACCTGACAGCTCACTCAGACTGGGCACAGCAGATCTCTGGCCATGTTCCTGTTTGTGGTCCTCTCAGCTTTGAGTGGTACCAGCATTTTATCCACATCATCACAGCTGACATACCTACCTTCTGTCTCCAAATCACTCCCTATTGCAGCTGATGCCTTTCCATCCTTAAAGCTGTGTTTTGCATTGAGTTTAGGGATTGAAAGGCATCACCCTTACTGCTGCTAATATGTTTTGGGAGGTATGTGGGTGAAAGGGGAGGTTGCCATTCTGCTGGATGAAATGGTTCTTCCTTGGGATCTCAAGGCTGCTGTTATTTACCCTTCTTCCTTTTGGGGCGATCCCTTTGCCACAGGTGCCTCTCTTGGCTCTGCAATCCTGTAGTTTGGTTGGTAAGATACCTTAGCACTGTCTCCTTGCATTTCAGTTGTTGGCAAACTGTCTGTGACCCAACAATCACAGCAGGGCAGTTAGAACTGGATGATCTTTATGGTCCCTTCCAACCCAAACCATTCTATGACTGATGATGGGACTCATCACATTTACACATCTACAACCAGCAGCTGATGCTGGTGGATGCCCATGCACATATCTGTTTGCTTCACATCACTGATATATATATATATGTAGATGTAAATATATATATATATATATATAATAATTACTGATTGCTTTGCATGGGCTGGTCAACGTGGATCTCCAGGTCTGCTGTGGGAACTGCCTCCAGCCAAAGATTTAAGCTGCTCATTCTGTTAGACCCTCTCTCATGTGCCCATCTTGCAATCACATCCATGTACACTACTTCACTGGCCATTTTCAGCACGATAGCTGAGCCAGTGTCTGCTNTCTCCAGGTCTGCTGTGGGAACTGCCTCCAGCCAAAGATTTAAGCTGCTCATTCTGTTAGACCCTCTCTCATGTGCCCATCTCGCAATCACATCCATGTACACTACTTCACGGGCCATTTTCAGCACAATAGCTGAGCCAGTGTCTGCTTCAGAAGCAGAGGAAAAAACCTCGAGCTCTGTATCTCCTTCACAGCTGATGCAGAACTCTGGAGCAGCTTTGATTTGAGCGATAACATTTGGCAGGTGATCGGTCCATAAAATATTCTATCCAGTGATAGAGTTTTAAATTAAAGATGTAATGAAATCTTTTTTTTTTCCATCTTCATGCTATTTCTTTTTAGTACACTTGCAGAAGGAATTTTTTTAGTGAATCTCATTGGGAAAGGGAAAATCAAGTCCAAACAACCGTGTTGCAGTTACAGAGCTGAATTCAGCCTTGTTTAGTGCCTGCTCATGCTTTATTAATTGCGATAGCGCTGCTGCTTGTGATAGGTGTTGAGCTGGCTCCGATTCCCTAGGGAACCTCATCTGTTTGTGTTTGCAAGGAAAGACATGGCAGGGTTGTTTGGACAGATCCTGAAATGCACTAATTAGAAGTTAAAGATCTACTTCCTGGCACGAGATGGGAATGCATTAGAGTGGAGAGCACTTTCTAATGCTTTGACTTTCTAAAAGCACCCGCTGCATTAACGACCGTGGTGCTTCTTTGATCCACGCCACCAAAATAATTCCAGGGACAAACACCAATGAGGGATAATAACTAATATAACTGGAATTACTGGAGAGCAAAACTGCAAAGATTAGGGTATCCCGAGCAAGCTGTAATTGCTGGGAGATTGGGGTCTGATGCATGTTTATCTATCCTGTTAATCTCCTCCTGCATCTGTCCTTCTTCTCAATCAGCGGCCCATTAGCCATCATTTAGCTACTGTTCCTGTCTTTACTTGCTGTCAGTGTCTGGAGAAGATGCAAGAAAATGACATCCTGCACAGAAGGTGAATGTGAGCTCTAATGGGCCAGATTTTGATTCTCATATCTTCTGGTGTAACTTTGCAGAAGCAAGAAGAACTCTGCTGGGTTTAGAGTTTCACCATGGCAGCAAAATTGGGCCCTCACCACCACTATAACGTTCCCTACTTCATTAAACCTTCTTTACACGGTGTTGGTATTTGAGTGAGATCCCGGGGCTTGATTTTAAGGCATCAGGATGATGATTGGAATGATCCCCATTTCTGGGGAGCACCTTCTCTCCCCTAGATGTTTCTTTCCTTTTTACCCAGCCTCTTCTTGTGAACCTGATCTGGTGCTCAAGTGGCCTTTGTGAGCAGGGATTAAGAGCCAGGACAGCTCAAGGTTGCAATGTCCATTTTGCATCTGATGACCAATCCATCAGTCACCCACCTGTTGTGCCAGGCTTCTGTTTGCCTCTATTACTGCATCTCCAAGTGATCTCTCATCTCCATACCTGGTATCTGTCTGCTCTTCTTATCTACTCTGGACTGTTCATTTAGCCTTCATTTACCTATTCAGTGTTGATTTTACATATTAAAACCTCTGCCTGTCTTTGCTTAGCTAATGGGGATATTCACTGGATCTCATTTTGTAATAGGACATTAATTAGACTTTTCTAATAGGATCCCTTTGGAATCGCACATTGCATCCACAAGAGACCTTAAAATTTACATTTCATTGCTGTGGAAACCAAAGGAATTAGATATATATCCACTGTGGGCTTCAAGATTGACCATCAGGCTCAGAAAACATAAGGTACACCTAATGAGTGGGGCAGTGTATCTTCCTGTCCTTCAAGCCAATGTAGGGGAAAGAAACATCCTATACAGGAGGAATAATGAAATGAAATTAAGGAGATCTATTGATGTGTCCGTGTAAACTGAAGCAAACACGGGCCCCAGGGACCTCTGGGAATCTTGCACTTGAGTATTCTTTAGGCTTCCATGGATTTTTGGCTGCGTGATGAAAGTATTGTTAACCCCTGAGGAAATTTAGTGCCCGGGATCAATGAACATAGCACACAGATGCCTAATAATAGCAAATGGGATTGACGTGTTGCGCTGGTAAAATCACCCCTGCAGTTAATTCTGCTGCCACAACGAGCACGTCGATGATGCTGATTCATGGAAGGATTTGGGGTTACAGGCATGGCAGCGGGGGAGGCAGAGGAGTTGGGTTTGCCTCAGCCATGCAGTCCCAGGGGAGCTGGAAAAATCCATCAAGGAGTATGTGTTCTTTAGGGCACTGAATGAGGAACAGCACAGAGCAGTGTATTGGCATCCCGCTTCCAAACAGCTACAAGATATTCCCCAAAGGCCCTACAGCCCAGCCCTCACAGCCCAGGTATTCCTGGCTGCCTTGGGGCATATTGATGGAATTTCTAGGTTGGAAGACAGAAAGTAAGTTTTCACTGGGTTTCATTTCCCTCTAGATCTGACCTTACTCTGATTTTGGAGTGTGAGCAAAGCAATCCAGGATTTCTTGGCTTTAAGGAATGACAGGCTTTGAGAATGAATAAAAGTTGGTTTTTCTTTGCCTGGCAATTTTATGGTGGCGCTGAGACCATGTGTGAAAGGAAGAGAGATTAATTCTGTGGGAGGCAGCATCTGAGAGGCTCTGCTCTGCAGTAAAACATCCCAAGTGATGAGACCTTTGGAAGGTGAGCTGGTGGCCCATCCAGTCTCAGCCTATTGCACAACATCATCCCTCCTGCTTAAAGCTCATCAGGTTGCCTGTGCGTTTCTTTTTGGGTGATGAAGTATCTCATACAGGCGGATGCTGCAGTGCTGAGTTCTCCCCTGCTTCCCTTTTAGGCCCCAACTCGTCAACCTGGGATTGGCTTCCTGGATGTCTCTACTACATGAAGCAGGAGAGAGGGCAGGATTGCACTGGGCTAGTGTAGCCCATCTTTGGGTCCTATTTTCCTTCTCTATGGCACATGGGCAGGCAGTGGGTTAGGATTGTGTTTGGAGATAAAACATTTGGCAATCTCAATCTTGGCACAAAGATGCTGGTGCTGTTTAACACTGTGACTGCTCCATCAGTGACATGTCCTTCCAGTTGCCTTGACTAAATTGCATGCAGTTGGGGAGCATTGTGTTTGATGTTCAGTGGGATATGGTGCAGGTAATCCCATTGCCCACGTGCTTGTGTAAAGCCATGTTGTTACCTCCCTGCCATTCACTGGGAAGCTTCTCTGAGTGCTGAAGGCTTGTAATAATTCTGCTTTGTCTGGATTGTGCTATGCATTTGCTCATAGGGAAAAGCTGGATACCCCAATTCAGGTCCAGTGCAGGAAGCTTTACCTTTAGCTTGGAGTCACCAACCCGTGCATGAGCCTCAGGGTTGGTAACACAAATGCTCCCCTCATCAGGGAGTTTATGCCCTGCTTCATTTCATAGAATCATAGAATAGTTTGCATTGGAAGGGACCTTTAAAGGTCATCTTGTCCAACACACCTATAATGAGCAAGCACATCTTCAAATAGTTGAGGCTGCTCAAAGCCCAATCCAACCTGCAACCTCTCTAGGCAACCTGTGGCAGTGTTTCACCACCAAAACTTCCTCCTTATAT